>OX421497.1:295000-300000 GCA_949126835.1 Anisus vortex | reverse complement strand
ATAATCTATAGCTTAAAATATATCGCACCATAATCTATAACTAAACTCTATGGCGCTATAATCTATAACTTAAACTCTATGGTGCTATAATATATAACTCAAACTCTATGGCGCTATAATCTATAACAAACTATATGGCGCTATAATCTATAACTTAAAACATATGGCGCCATTATCTATAACTTAAATATATAACGCTAAAATCTATAACTTAAAATATATCGCGCCATAATCTATAACTTAAACCAAATGGCGCCATAATCTATAGGCCTAACCATAGACTTAGGGATAAGAATACATTTTTGTTATACAAATGTAAATCCGTTATTGTTATTTACAATGAGCATCCATCACCATAACATTTTTTCAATCATTTATCAAAACATAACAAAGATAATACTTAATACAAATAACTTATAATATACACTATAACACTACATAATACAGATAACAGATAAGAGTGCATATACCTGAGCATATAAGATAACATCTAATATTACATAAACGACAAAATAAACAGATTAACTATATTATAACATAAACAGATAAGCTATAAGATAACATATACAGATATGCTATAAAATAACATATATAGATAAGCTGTAAGATAACATATATAGATAAGCTATAAAATAACACATATAGATAAGCTGTAAGATAACATATATAGATAAGCTATAAAATAACACATATAGATAAGCTATAAGATAACATATACAGATATGCTATAAAATAACATATATAGATAAGCTGTAAGATTACATATATAGATAAGCTGTAAGATAACATATACAGATATGCTATAAAATAACATATATAGATAAGCTATAAAATAACACATATAGATAAGCTATAATATAACATATACAGATAACTTGTTTTGCTCTCTGATAGTAGCTTCTACTTGCGCTATAAATTAATCCTGTTGTAATCCTAGGATACCTGTTGCCTATAGCCTGCTATTGACTTTTAGAACCATCCAGCTATTACCCCGCTATCTTCCACGGTCAATAAGATAACATTTGAAAAGAAGTTAATTTGTGACATTCAAACTGATTCTCTTCAAGCTTCTCTGTATGTCAATTACATAGAGAGGAAACAAACAAAGCCATTATAGTTATGATCGGCACATTCCTCAATGCTTCCATTCACGTGACCATTTACATCTATAACTACATACATTTGTACAAGTCAAGTTTACGTTCTTGGCTGTTCTTATAGTGGATATATGCCCAGATGACAATCTGGAAGTAAGCTAATTTTAATTCAAGTGTTCTTGCATATGGAAGAATACAAAATGTATTTATCTGTGTGTCTTTCTGAGTATTGTAACAAACTGTTTCTTGCGTTGTATTTCTGAGTTAAAATTTAATGCTGTATGTATTATTACTATTTTATTCTAAGTTTCTGTCCTCTAGTGTTTCCAGGTTTAGTCATTTAACTATTACTACTTGTCAGTTTTAAAAAAAAACAACTATCCCACTATTTTCTTCATTTGCTCCAGTTTTGTTCTCTTTGGCTGTGTCATATAAATTCATTTAAAAATTATAATTCCAAAAATGATGAACTTTTATCTTAAATATTAGACTAATATAGTTATTAGCCAATTTTTATGAACACGCATCTTATATAATATTTAATTATTAACAACCCTACTTAACCTAAGTAAATTACACCTTGAATATTATAGTGCATTAGACAGTTGTAGTAAATTGTACCTTAAATGTTATAGTGCCTAACAGAGCCATAGTAAAGTGTACCTTAAATATTATTGCGTCTAACACAGCCATAGAAAAGTGTACCTTAAATAGTATAGTGCCCAACAGAGCCGTAGTAAAGTGTACCTATTCTAAGGATGGTAAACTGTCCCGTGAAATGTAAAACTATTGACTGTAAGTATACCGTGCCGATAGCCAGTCCATCAGTTTTGAGTTCTGTGTAGATTTACACACCCGTACCACGTGACAGGTGACTGGTAATGGGAATTTAAAATCCAGGCAGTGACCATACAGTCTAGTATAACTTGCTAGTTCGGCAGTGACCATACAGTCTAGTATAACTTGCTAGTTCGGCAGTGACCATACAGTCTAGTATAACTTGCTAGTTCGGCAGTGACCATACAGTCTAGTATAACTTGCTAGTTCGGCAGTGACCATACAGTCTAGTATAACTTGCTAGTTCGGCAGTGACCATACAGTCTAGTATAACTTGCTAGTTCGGCAGTGAACATACAGTCTAGTATAACTTGCTAGTTCGGCAGTGACCATACAGTCTAGTATAACTTGCTAGTTCGGCAGTGAACATACAGTCTAGTATAACTTGCTAGTTCGGCAGTGACCATACAGTCTAGTATAACTTGCTAGTTCGGCAGTGACCATACAGTATAGTATAACTTGCTAGTTCGGCAGTGAACATACAGTCTAGTATAACTTGCTAGTTCGGCAGTGACCATACAGTCTAGTATAACTTGCTAGTTCGGCAGTGACCATACAGTATAGTATAACTTGCTAGTTCGGCAGTGACCATACAATCTAGTATAACTTGCTAGTTCGGCAGTGACCATACAGTCTAGTATAACTTGCTAGTTCGGCAGTGACCATACAGTCTAGTATAACTTGCTAGTTCGGCAGTGACCATACAGTCTAGTATAACTTGCTAGTTCGGCAGTGACCATACAGTCTAGTATAACTTGCTAGTTTGGCAGTGATTATACAGTCTAGTATAACTTGCTAGTTCGGCAGTGACCATACAGTCTAGTATAACTTGCTAGTTCGGCAGTGACCATACAGTCTAGTATAACTTGCTAGTTCGGCAGTGACCATACAGTCTAGTATAACTTGCTAGTTCGGCAGTGACCATACAGTCTAGTATAACTTGCTAGTTCGGCAGTGACCATACAGTCTAGTATAACTTGCTAGTTCGGCAGTGACCATACAGTCTAGATAACTTGCTAGGTTCCACTGTTTACTAAGGTTCCACTAATTACCGAGGTTCAACTGTTACTCAGCTTGTACTTTATTTCCCGGCGTTCTAAAATTAATTTTATTTGCATATTAACCGTAATTCCGTTTAAGCCATTTGTGAAGTTATTATTATTTATTTTTTATTATTTAATATTCTACTATGCCAGGTCATTGTAACTATGTGAACTTGTGAAGAAAACTGCTGATTCATAGTTTTTACAAAGTATTTATTACAATAAATACATGTTAATTAAATGTTCGGGGAAAAAAACACACCATTTAAGCAATAAAGCAATGATGATATTTCAACACAACAAACAAAGTGTCTCTTTAAGTCACAACCAAAATAGAAAGTTCTTTCCTTGTCTTGGTCAGTTGTGATTGATGATTTAGACTTTGGAGCCACAAATTGATTTTGTGACAACACATTAGATATGTCCTAATGATTCTATATGGAGATTTCTAATGTGTTTATTATTTGTTGACTATTACAGTAAGTCTTATTGATTTTATGATTTATTGTTTGTTTATTTCTGCCAAGTTTGACGTCAAATCGATCTCTAGACTTTTGGAACATAAATAATAAATACTTCAGTAACATGCACCAAATACTTCAGGAACAAGTACTAAATACTTCAGGAACATGTACTTAATACTTCAGGAACATATACTAAATACTTCATAAACATGTACTCAATACTTCAGGAACATGTACTAAATACTTCAGGAACTTGTACTAAATACTTCACATACATTCGGCTAGTTTCTAACTTTCTATTAGCTTATTGGTGGCATGAATTTCCTCGTTTCCATTGGTTCCATTGGTTCCCTTGGTTCCATTGGTTCCATTGAGTGTAGTCTAAAATAGAAAATATTTTTTTTTAATTTATATAAAATCCTTATTTGTTAATAAACTTAATCTTTAAAATATAATTTGTTTTGTCATACATAATATAATTGTAAAATCGCTTAGGAATTTAAGTAATGTGTTTGATAATTTATGTAGCATTTGGAATCATGCCTTATTTCTACTCTACCTGATATTAAGTGTTCTAATTTTTGAAATACAATAAGATACATTATTTAATTATATTATTTATTTTTTACAGCCTCGTTTTTCCAAATTATTCTCTGACAAAAGATCAACACGTTCAACAAAGAAATTCAAAACTTGATTTTCCAATTTGATTCCATTGTGTCAGTGTAAAAAAAAACAACATATTTGTAAATAAAACATCAACTTGGAGGATATCAGCGGAAACTTTTTCTTAAAACTTGAGACTAGAATGGAACTAACACTGGCCGTGAACGTAGCTCTTGTATCATGTTTGTATCTATCGCTTCTCACAAGTCCAGCCTCAGGATATCTGTGTAAGTAGAACATGTCTGTGTTGTACATTTGTTACATTGTATGTCTTATATTAGCAGAAACGTATGGGACATGTGTCCAATAAATAAGGTGTGTAAAGTGTGTAAATAAGGTGTGTAAAGTGTGTAAAAAAGGTGTGTAAAGTGTGTAAATAAGGTGTGTAAAGTGTGTAAATAAGGTGTGTAAAGTGTGTAAATAAGGTGTGTAAAGTGTGTAAAATAGGGGTGTAAAGTGTGTAAATAAGGTGTGTAAAGTGTGTAAAAAGGTTTGTAAAAAAGGTGGGTAAAGTGTGTAAATAAGGTGTGTAAAGTGTGTAAAAAGGTTTGTAAAAAAGGTGGGTAAAGTGTGTAAATAAGGTGTGTAAAGTGTGTAAAAAAGGTAAGTAAAGTATGTAGAAAAGGTGTGTAAAGTGTGTAAATAAGGTGTGTAAAATGTGTAAATAAGGTGTGTAAAGTGTGTAAAAAAGGTGTGTAAAGTGTGTAAATAAGGTGTATATAGTGTGTAAAAAATGCGTGTATAGTGTGTAAATAAGGTGTGTATAGTGTGTAAATAAGGTGTGTAAAGTGTGTAAATAAGGTGTATATAGTGTGTAAATAATGCGTGTATAGTGTGTAAATAAAGTGTGTATAGTGTGTAAATAAGGTGTGTATAGTGTGTAAATAAGGTGT
>OX421497.1:27500-290000 GCA_949126835.1 Anisus vortex | reverse complement strand
GCTCTCTCTCTCTCTCTGATTCTCTCTGTTTCCCCAATTGTTTCAATGCGTATTGTTTTACTATTCCCTGTCTCAACTCATTGGGTTTTCACGTCTAATGACTTTTTAAAACGGATCAACCTCAAACAATGAGAGCAAAGAAGAAAAAAAATACTTCCATAGTTGAGTTGAAGACAACAGTTTGTAAGGAACTATACCTTCCCCTCCAAGTAACTGTACCTTTACTTTGACACAACCCCCCTTCCCTTCCCCCAACCATTTCCCATTCTTAGATATTCATGTAGTAAGAAATTGATTGGATTAAATTCAAATCTTTACATCCGTTTGTATAAGGACACTGGCATTGTTATTCTGGGGTTTCCTTTGCGGCTTTTTTTCAAACCCCGCAGTTCAAGAGAGTTTTCGTTTCTGTGCCCAGCACCTGTGAGTTGTACTCCGGGATCAGACTGCATTGAGTCAGGGCTGAGTTGTACCGAGGTGGGGCTGGCCTATGGTCCAATCTCCGCCATCCACTGGGCTCTCCAAATGGTTATGACACTCAGTTTTGCCATTTACTTTTTTAGATTCTGGGAATACTCAGTGGAATTGTCACATCCTGGATCCAGGCCCCTTCACGACTTTACAACCAGTCATCCCCATGCTACCAACACCAGAGCTCCCCTGCAGGAGTTGCGCAAAACCTCTATCCAGGGTAGTGCATGCTGGACCTCTGTCAAACAGCACCACAAAGGGGGGTACAAGTTTTACGTGCCCGGGTTATACCCAATGCACAACCCACTTTTTGTCGCCTTTTACGACATGCAAGTGGGGCTAGCACTTTGTCTGGCATTGACTGCAAGAGAGCAAACAGCTCTGCAGACTGGTTAATAGAAGAAGAAGAAGTATAAGGACACATGCCATCTATATAATAATAGCCCAAAGTAATCGGTGTAGGCTATGTTTGTATCATTGTATCGGAACGCTTAGCAAATTGGTTTTGAGAGTGTAGAGAGATGACGAAATATCAAAAACTTTGATAAGAAGGCAACTTGCGCTATTTTTAGAGCTCAAGAATCGTGTTTTCGGTGCGTATCAAATAACGCGTACTCCAAAAGACTTCCGCTGTATACAACTTTCGATTTAAATCATAATAATAATTAATCTTATAATATAATACATAATCTTATAACATATTACAGAAGATCCTTCTATAAAGTATTCTTCTACAATTTCTACATGAGAAGTAATGAGACGAAGAAATTAAAAAATTAAAACATTTACTTTTACAAATTTCAAATACATTATTTAATAGTTTTAATTTACACCTACTTATCGGCATTTTACATCCCTAATAGGTACTAATATTTCTTTAAATTATCCGACAAAAACTGGAAACTGGGATAATTATCGTTTGTAGTTTTCCATTTATAAAATGAAAGCGAATTACTAAACCCTTATCTAGATCTATAATTCCATTTATGGGCGTAAATTCTGAAGCAGAAGTTTACGAGTCGTCAAATAGCAGAAATATTAAAGCAAGCGGTCTATCTTATTACAGTCTTTGGAAATATCTAAACAATATTAATAGGCCTATGCCCTAAGGGGATACATGTGTATGATACATGTTTTTGTATCACCCACTAAATTTGGCTATTTCTGTTTCTTTTTTATTAAATTGTATAGCTATTAGGTTTTAAGAGTATGTAAATTCTGCTTTGAAAAATGTATAGTGTCTTGTTCATAGTCTAGTGTCTAGTTCATAGTCTAGTGTCTAGTTCATAGTCTAGTGTCTAGTTTCATAGTCTAGTGTCTAGTTCATAGTCTAGTTCATAGTCTAGTGTTTATACAATAACTAAAAGCAGTCATTATGTACACTTTATCATGTCCCGACGGTGTAATATTACATTTACACATTATCATGTACCGACGGTGTAATATATTACATTTACACTTTATCATGTCCCGACGGTATAATATTACATTCACACTTTATCATGTCCCGACGGTATTATATTACATTTACACTTTATCATGTCCCGACGGTGTAATATCACATTCACACTTTACTCCTTGTGTTTAATTATTCTCTTAAACAAAAGCATACATTAAATGGAAGGATAGAATATAAACCCTAACTCTAATATAAAGTATACATATTTAAAAATGAAAACGAAAGCTAAAGATTAAATAAACAATTTTTAGTTACAGCCAACTATCGGTAATTCTTTTCTGCATCTCTTGTTGGCACTATAGTTTAATATAGGAAGGTCACGTTGATGTTGAAATTGTAGAAAATAACTTAATGAACAATAATATAGTTTTTTCTGTTATCCCTAAACGTTAAATCACCCTTGCAGACGACAAATACATCAAACTCTCTTTACCATCATCGCTTTAGCCTAATTAGCCACATGTCCGGGAACGATTTCCGTCATGACCTACTTAAAAACTTGCAGGAATGGAACTACACCTGGCTTTAAGGTAAAAAGTTTCAAGGTGAAAAGGGCGGATGGGAGGTGGGGGAGGAGAAAAACTGGAAGCATGCGCCTGGTGCTGTTGACCTAATGGAAGAATGCCTGGTGCTGTTGACCTAATGGAAGAATGCCTGGTGCTGTTGACCTAATGGAAGAATGCCTGGTGCTGTTGACCTAATGAAGAATGCCTGGTGCTGTTGACCTAATGGAAGAATGCCTGGTGCTGTTGACCTAATGGAAGAATGCCTGGTGCTGTTGACCTAATGGAAGAATGCCTGGTGCTGTTGACCTAATGGACGCTCATCTAAAGTGCATCAAGATCTGTATTCCTCAAGTTGTATTGGCCGTATTGACGATTTCATCGAGGATGCTAATGCCATGAAGTCTATGAAATACTTGAATAAAAGTCAGATCAACAGAACGATTTGGTAAAATAAAGTTTTGAATAGAGTTTGTTCATTGTTAAAATAAAGTTTTGAATAGAGTTTGTTCATTGGTAAAACTATAAACAAAATACTTTCATATAATTTGCTCGTACTTTTCTACCTGGGAATGGAATCCGGATTTTCATTTGAACGTGTAATGTTTGTTTTTTCATATTATCTATGTCAGCTTTTACCGGTAGCATCTATAATGGGCATTATTCACAAGTATTTCCGGGTCACGTGATGTACGATCAGGAAGTGTTTGTTTACATAATGATAAAGAAGAAATTATAAGAAGTTGTCTTAGTGTGATAGGATTCCGACGTTAAATCTTCACTAAAGGAAAATAAACTATGTTTTCATCGATATCCGCTGATAGATACAAACGTCTTAAATGCATGGCATGCCAAAAGAAGACATAATAACAGAGTATATTATGTTCCAAACACTTCGTAAACGAAGACGGAGATTTCCTTGTTTAAACCTTTCACTGCTAGGCCTAAGCGACGGTAAGTGTACTTGCCATTGCATTGGCCTAGATCTTCTTAGCTTTAAGTCAATGATAAAATGATCTCATAAAATTAGAAAAATCATTCTCTTATGCATATTTCAATTTGTATGTGTGATTAGCTAATACCCTACAACTGAGTTGTCAACTCATTAATTGCCAATTAACTTTAACCAAGACCAAAATATTATTTATTGTTATTAGACCTAAATGTTATAACCCGTAGGCCTATCTAATAATAATGATAATGATTAGGCTATTTTTATTATAAAATGCAATCCAATGCGATATTTGCTATCTGCTAGGCTAATGAAAAGCTAATTAAACTATTTATATATTAGGCCTACAAGGCTATATAATATATGTAGGCCTATAGGCTAGGCTATATAAAATTATTTTAAATTAGGCTTAGGCACGAGCTTCTGCTTAGTCTTTTCTTTAAACTGAACGGCTAGGTAGGCTAAGGCCGGCAAAGACAATCATTTGGCCTACTACATTTAAGCCTACACTATATATAGATCGAGTTATAGGCTAACTATGGGCCTATCATATATAGTATATATAGCCTATATATGTAGGCCTATGTCATATGTATAAAAATTCCATATTGATTAGGCTATACAATATGATATGACCTGTGTTACAATGACTATAGTCTGTAGTATTATTAGGCTTAGCCTAGACTTGAGCTGGGGCTAGTGCTCTGCCTTGGATGAACATTAGACACATCCCGGTGCTGCGTTCATGGACCTATAGGCCTAATTCATATTATAATAATTAACTCCCATATATGTTTAATAACCTATATCAATCGGATATAAATATTAAGAGTTATATAGGCCTATGTACAGAATTAATCCATTTTGCATCTATTACTCTTGTTGTTAAAGTTAAAATGGTACGGTAACAAAAGAACAATGTGGCCACTTAATTAATAAGTAAATTAAGAACTGAGCAGTATTTTTGCAATTACTGTGTTCTTTATACTTTTGTGTTTAACTTGAATTGATTATTGTTACCGGGTATTGTTAGATGAGAGGGCGGTGCAGAAGAAATTTCAATCAATTTAAATGGTTATATTGATGAGGGACTGATGGATTTATTTGGAATCATCATCCAAAGAAATAGGACTGATTTTAGTGAATATATAATATATATTAATATTATGTATATTAATTTTTAATTTTGCTTCAAACTTACATGATTCAACAAAACTTAATGCCTTTATAGTTTTAAATAAGTAGGGCCTACCCCAATCCCCCCCCCCTTTTCCAGTACTATTTATCTTCTTCCACATAGTGAAGTAGAAGGCTTCTTATTATTTTTAATTTATATTTTATGTAGTGGTCAGCTAAAAAGTGGATCATTTCATAGTCATTTTCATCACATAGGCCTACCATTGACCGATAAGCATAATTAAATAGACATATTATGAATTTGGGCCATTTCTTTTTCTTTTAGTGTTAAATTTTGTTGATTGTGCATATGTTTATTGGACATAAAATAATTAATTACACTAATAAAATGAAATAACTAACTAAATTATATTTAGTTCCATTGCATTACTATAAGTATAATACAAATTAACATACATATGTTAAAAGTTTGGGTATGATTATATGTTTTATAAATATTTTATTTTTTTAAGTATTTTCTTGAAAACTATGTATTGTAGTACAATTTGGAAAGGGAACATTTATGCTGTAAATGTAATATGTTGGTTTATAATTTTTTTTTTATCTATTTAGACTGAATGTGTCAATCACTGAAACAAATGTCCATGTGGATCATCAAATACAAAATGATGTTAGCTGCCAGACATGAGAAAAAGTTCTTGCATCAGTTTATGACACTGCTTACAGAAAATTTAACCATGTGCTGTTAAAGAAGACTGTGTTTCAATTATATCCAGTAAAGGATGGTCAATAATATATTTTTCAAGGAAGAAAAAGTGCTGACATTATACTCAGATTTTTTATTGTATTAAATTCAAAAAAAAAAAGAAAAATATTATTAGTTTCTTTTTTAATTTTTTGAAAGTTGAAATATAATTATATATATAAATAATTCTCAATGAAACATAAATTACAACAAAATATGTGATGTAAATAAAGATAGAATTTGATTTAGATGTAGACTGATATTATGTATAGAGGAGGGTGGTCTTAGGGTGCAACATATACAATTCTTTTTCCTCTAGGATTATATTGCAGCTAAACTTCCAAAATTGTACTTGCAACAAGCTGTCTTCGTGCACCCTGCATCAACATTCTGCTTCAATAACCTGTTGGGAAACAAAATGTAACACGTCATATACATTTTTCTTCTAAATTCAATAGGCCTAAAGTAAAGTGCCTGTCGGACCCAAATTGGTCCATAGGTCAGGTGAGGCAGCATTCACCAGTTTCTGTGGCCACGGCATACTAGGGGATTGTTTGGACAGCACTATGCACAGCTGCCTTTAATTTACCCAACTAATGTCAGGTACCCATTAGAGCTGGGTAGACTCATGGACACCCCAACCTGGGAAAAATTCTAGACTTAACCAGGATTCGAACCCAGGAACTTTGGTACACCAGCCGAACGTGCAGCTGCATGGCCCCATGCCCCTATTCAATAATTATAATGTCAATTGAAAACAAGACATCCATTAAATTTGCAGATAATAAAATTTTCGTATATTATCCTTATATATTAATACTATTATTGCTTAACTAATATATCTAATGCAGTAACAACTAGGTATAGCTGACACTTTGTAACAATTATAATACGATTTAACCTGATATAAATAAATGTTGGATTTATATACTGGTAGGCCCTATTATGTCCTATATTTATTTAAATACAATATTAATATATGCATATAGGATTTACTTGTAGCATTTTTATCTGAATTGAAACATATATCAAATGTTGCTGTAGTATTTTAGGATTAGCCTATATTGTATGATGAAGCCAATACACATTTTGGTGTGACGGCTATATAGTCCTATATATTAATATGATATAAAACTAAAACTAAATGACTTTTTTTTATTAATAGGTTTGATTAGGCCTATATCTTATCACATGCCTATAGACTATAGGTATAGGAGAGGGCTATAGTATATGGGGGATATACTCTCATATCAATGACAATTAAATTAAAGCTAGGTCTACAATATGTCACGAAATGTGACAACAATTAAAAAAAAACTAATCTGAAAGTCTAGCCTAAATCATCATACCGGACATACCATAGCCGCCATAGGCCTACTAAATGACTCAAATATGATGATTAGGCTAAATAATTTCATCAAATAAAATAAGTCCTCATAGGTCGGCCTTAAATCAGTTTAATTTCATCAATGCCTAGGCTACAATTTACTTTACTTTACACTTTAGTAAAGTCTTTACGTTAACTAAACTAAACTACTAAACTGTCAACTTTCTCTTCTTGTACAATTTTAATGGAACGTAGGCCTAATAAAAATGAGGAAGACAATTAAAAGTAATAGGCCTACCTACTTTTCCTGAATTGTCGAGTAGGCCTATGCTGTTCACATGACAGACATTTTCTTCAATGTTGCTTCCACTATTCATACATATGGTAATTATACCATTACAAGTCGTACTCTGTAGGCTAACTCTGTAGACTGTAGGCCTATAGTAGTAGGCTATACTTCGATGTCGATAGTGTCGACTGTCGCTTCGAAAGTCACTCACCCAATAGGCCTAAATCTCTCCATGATTAAACAATGCTTGGCTTTTAAAAACCATTTTCATGTGGATATGTTATAATCACACCCATGTGCAGTGTTTAAGACATCTGTGCCGTTATATAATGTCTCTAAATTAAATGTTTTTTATAAGCATTGATACAGATAAAATAGAGGCGAAAGACGCCATTATTTGTTTGTAGTCTGTACATCACGTGACCAAAATGCTATCGCTAAGGACTTGTGAATAATGCCCATTTGACACACAATTCAAGGTCATTGGCGTCTAGAATAAAGATCTGTCGGTAAAAATATCGCGAAATATCTACTTCAGGCAAAATAACTGTACCGTTGTAGGTCCACCACGATATATAAGAATGTATGACGAAACTTCATTACACACAGTGATATATTTACAAATTGGGAAAACCCGAAATCACGATGAACAATACTATTACATGCTTTATATCAACTGATTGATTAATTAGAAGCTCTTTAATACTAACTACTATTGTAACAAACCCCCACAAAATATCATTGGATGAACTAGGTCACTTAAAAAACGGCAACCTGGATATGTTATAGTATGGATGCCAGCAACAGACTTACTGGAAACGGTGTGGCTATAACAAGGTTGTGTGTGGCTATAACCAGACAGAGGGTCCCTATTTAAACGTAGATGACACCAGCGGTCCACATACCGTAAAACAAGTACCTCTGTCGATAAGAGAATTAATGTTGATACATAACACTTAGTTGTACATGTACATTTATTGGCATGTTTAACTATATTAATAACTATCAACTTTCCATCTTTTGTACATATCTATCTATATGTTAATGACATCTTTGTTGGAGAAACTTTGATGACGTCTTTGATGGAGACACTTTGATGACGTCTTTGTTGGAGGAACTTTGATGACGACTTTGTTGGATAAACCTTGTTGACGTCTTTGATGGAGAAACTTTGATGACGACTTTGTTGGAGGAATTTTGATGACGACTCTGTTGGATAAACCTTGTTGACGTGTTTGATGGAGAAAATTGATGACGACTTTGTTGGAGGAACTTTGATGACGACTCTGTTGGAGAAACTTTGTTGACGTCTGTGTTGGAGAAACTTTGATGACGTCTTTGTTGGATAAACCTTGTTGACGTCTTTGTTGGAGAAACTTTGATGACGACTATGTTGGAGAAACTTTGTTGACGACTTTGTTGGAGAAACTTTGATGACGTCTTTGTTGGATAAACCTTGTTGACGTCTTTGATGGAGAAACTTTGATGACGACTTTGTTGGAGGAACTTTGTTGACGTCTTTGTTGGAGAAACTTTGATGACGTCTGTAATACTTTACCTGCGTTAGCCCACGAGTTTTTGGGTTCTCTGTGGAAGATTTTTAAAGATCCATGCCAAATTCGCACAAATCAAGTCATTAAATGTCTCGCAAACGACATTTAGACTTAGAAAAAGAAAATTTTATGCGATTTTTTACTATTAATATATCATAAAACAACACCATTTCGGCCAGTGACGTCACGGGGTTTCCATCCCTAACCTACATAAACTAACCGATACTAACCCATGCGTTATTAAAATTTCATTCAGTTTAATAGCGCATGGTTAGTATTGGTTAGTTTATATAGGTTAGGGATGGTAACTCTTCTCCCCTGTGAAGTCAAAAGCAAAAATGCCAAAATAGTGTTGTTTATGCTATAGGCTATTAATAATAAAAAAACAAAACATCGCGTTTATAAATATTTCTTTTCCTTTTTCTAAATCTAAATATCATTTGCAAAACATTTCATGACTTGATCCATGCGAATTTGGCATGGATATTTAAAAATCGTTTCTATAAAACCCCAAAAACTCGTGGGCTAACATAGGTAAAGATTTACCAGGACGTCTTTGTTGGAGAAACTTTGATACCAATTTTATGACTGTATGTTAATTTTTAAGAAAGTTATGAAATTTGGAAATTTTACAAGTGGGTTACCTTTAGCCAACTCACAAAGTGCTATTTTTCGAAGTTATTATCTCAAAAAGTATATTGGCTATGGCTTAGTTACTTTGTTTACAAACACAAAAGTTTGTAGAGAAGGACCCAATTTTTTTCATAAATATGGTGCATTTGAAAAATATAAAAATATCGATGTAAAAAAATCATTTTTCATACTTTTTACAGTTTTTTTCAAAGGAAACAAAAAACGCAAATCTGACCTATTTTTTTTAAAATCACTAAAAAATTACCTAATTTTAGTAGAAGCTTCTGTTTTATATCAAATTGAAAGTAATTGAATGTTCCATAAAGACCTACTAAATTGGCTCTGTTTCAAATTATCAAAATTTAATTATTTTTATTGAAACAAAGTGTTCTAGCAAAAATTTTTCGTTTTTTAGCCATTTATAAATATTAGCGAAAATGTAACAAAACTATGTGAATCTATAAATATGAAGTTCATTTAAAGTACACAACTTTTAGAGTCAAAAAATTTCTAAAATGTACTGTATAAGTAGTTATACGGACTAAGATTGTCAATCATGTACTTGAAAGTAAAAGAAACAAAAGCAGTTTTTATATAGTGTAAGACTCGAGCATTAAACATTAAATAAGGCAAGTTAGTACATTATTTAATAATACACATTTTAAGGTAACAGTTGTGCGTATTTTATTTTAAAGAGAAAGTTTTCAAATGTTAATTAAAGGTTTAAAATAACAGCCATTGACTATTGTTTAGGTTAAGACCATTTATCCTATTGATAGTAGTAACAATAATAATAATAATCAGTTATATCCCATAACTAAAAACAAAATATATTATTACAATATAAACTTAAAACTGTTCAATACATTACTTGTACATATGATTTGATTTGGTTTCTCTATTTTTTTACATTGGTATAAAGTATAAAGACCAATATCTAATGGTCCTTAACACTAACCAAGAACGCCTATGACAAGCATTATATTCTAAGCTGTAGTTTTTTGTATAGATAAATATTTAAAGAGTCACATTTTTAGTTTCACTATTGATATTTCGATAACAGATTAATTGTTCAGTAGTTTAGGGGGGATATTGTGCATTATTTGAGAATTAGCCCCGTTCGTTCATTATTGCACTTCCCCCACCCCCGCACTTTATACTAGTTGTGTTCGCTGTCCACCAATCTTTCCTACTTGTCACTATTTGCCATTCCCACTACGCTACTAGTAATATTACATTTTTAGCTCATACACTTTTCTTTTAATTATACATTAACAATTATGAAACATATCTCTGATATCGACCTAATTTTAACTTTCATCTATTAGTAGTTTGTTTTAATATCAGAACAAACCGTCTTTTCCACCTCTTGCCGTGCACGTTTCGCCCCCCTCCTCCCCCACACACACATATTATTATAAAAGTGGTACAATTATCCCCTATGTTCCCCTCCCCAACCCTACTATTTCGTTTTTATTTGGTCCAGATCAGAATACAGAGGGTGTCAGGATGTGTTTAGGGTATATGCATATAGGCCACGAAGTTGGCAATGTAGTAAAATCTATGATTTTAATGGCAGGCTGTTGATGAATGAATGAGTATAAACGCGTGAAAATGTATCAATAAAATGTATTAGCCTATATAAAGTCACTGTATTTTCACTTTCACAAATTCGTTTATTATGGATTCCGTTGTATGGATTCCGTTGTATGGATTCCGTTGTATGGATTCCGTTGTATGGATTCCGTTGTATGCGAGTGACAGTGACTGTAGATTCCATTAACATCAATGACGTTTTTATATATATGTTACGGTCAAAGCACGAAGTCGGCCAGATCGCCAGATCCCGAAGTGGCTAATATCACCTCACATTTGACCGGCCAATGCCCGATCTTTTCTTGATTTCGGACGCTGGCCGGCCAGTTCGCGAAATGACCAGGGTCGATCGGCCAAAGTCCGATTAAGAAGGTAGAGAACAGATGTTGAGCGTTTGTATACCGTAATTATCACATTAGGCCTATATTGATTATTAAATATACTAAATTACAAAAGCAGTCAAATTAGTTTATAATAGTAAATTATCAATCTTTAATTTAAAAAAATTAAAAAATCAGTCAAATTAGTTTATTATAGTAAATTATCCATCTTTATTTATACTAAATTTCAAAATCAGTCATGTTCTTCTATTACTCTTCTGTGTGCACATAGTACAAAATAACGCTATTGTCTTTTGCTACTGGCACAATAAGTTTTTCTTTGCCATCAACCTAAATAACGTCATACTTTCTTAGACGACGAAAGTCAACACTTTCTTTTTTCTGCTTTGCTTTAGCCTGTTTAACATCCTTTATATTTATAAAAGCACAGTATTTGTCTCTGCTGATGATCCAGCTATTATTAGCCTTTTCTTGCAGTAACATATTCAAAGTATCTAATAACATAGTTTTCATATCAAATGTTGGTTCCGCATTTACATGTATGCCAACTTTGTCCAGCATACTAGTCTCGTCAGTAGATGGCACGGGATAACCTAGAGAACAATAATACGAATTTATTGAAATTGAAACGCCGCTACATGGGATACAGCCCCAATTAAATGCATATAGACTGTTATACAAACTCTTGCCGACGAATACAATACTCACAATGAAACCACAAGTAACATAGTAACATATAGACTTTTATACAAACTCTTGCCGAGGAATACAATACTCACAATGAAACCACAAGTAACATAGTAACATATAGACTCTTATACAAACTCTTGCCGAGGAATACAATACTCACAATGAAATCACAAGTAACATAGTAACATATAGACTTTTATACAAACTCGTGCCGAGGAATACAATACTCACAATGAAACTACAAGTAACATAGGCAGTGTCGTGTTGTGACATTGGATGAGGTGACCAGCAGGGTGCACGTTGTTGCGCGCCCAATCGGAGCCTGAATGCCCCCAAGTAATAGTAATGTCCCAACGGGCACTTTCTACTCATCAAAACAAAATTAGCTTGTTTGTCTATAGGCGTGATAGCAGAACTTATTCTTTAGCGCTATAGGGCGTTTGCAATCACGTGACAAAAAGCACGTGATTTTCGTTTACTTTGAGTAATGGTGTACAAGTAACAATGGCCGCTGTATTAATAAAGTTTCATATAGGCTCGAGCATTTTTTTAAATGATGTGTTGTGTTTTAAGTCTTATTAAGATTTAAGCTGTATTATGTCTGTTAAATAAAATAGGCAATTTTATTATTATCATAGACATAGATCATAGACGATGTGAGCCTATTAGTGACTTGACTAGATATTCTATTCACCAACACTATCACTTGAAATCGTAGCTGCCCTACTTAGCCATTAGCCGAGTCTACAAAACATTAAAAGTGTAGGCGTATAAAAGTGAAATTGAAAGTGTAAATAGGTCTAGCCGGCCCTAGCCTAATCACATTAATCAATTAATCTACAGTACTACTATTTACCTCCTTATTTTTTAGTAGGATAGCCAATATTCGTATGTGAATTTGGCATGATAAGAAACTTCACCATGTGCCATATTTGTTCCTCTATTTACAAATGACGTCACTAAAAAACTTAAGCTCCGCCCACTGAGAACGCTCTATTGGATTCGATGCACGATATTTATATTTATTTAACACTGCTCAATGTCTACAGTACCTAGAACATACATGTACACAAAGTAAAATAATCCACAAACTATGCTCGATATAATTATATGTGTAAGTCAAATGCCTCAGTTTATTGGTGCAGTAGTGTTATCTCAGGAGTATCTCATTGCGACTGACTGCCCCACCCATTTTTATACAACACGTGAAACTAGACCGCGTGGACAATGGCTACATAAAAATACGGTCACTCCTGCCTTACCACCTAGCTTATCAAAAGTCAATCCTCGACTCGCATACACCATCCAGTCAATTTATGACGCAAATGTTGTTTTTATCCAGGTAGATAGTTTACTAAATCGTGTGATAATTAATTACCTTGATAATTAGTGACCACTTCGACAGGACTTTCTCTGAAAAGCAGCAGATGAACAGAAAATTCTCGTCACAATGTAGGGATCACTGTCCTTGCTACCTTATGCAAGCCGCCATCACACCTGTGCCGCCATCACACATGTGCCGCCTACCGAACAGTCTTGCATCAGCACATCGGACATTGGCCAGGGATTTCCAGCCACTTCGAGAAGTGGCCGGCCAAAGTTGCGTAAACACTGGCAATTTCCAGCACTTCGGGCTTTGGCCGTAACATATTCACTAGGAGTTATGCCCGTCAAAATGACGGAAAATTTAATGAATACAATGTGTTTTGTTAAACGAGAAAGAAATAATAAACAAAATTATAATAAAAACTGTAGTGCGAACGTTTCTTTCGGTATTTAGATTTTTTTATATTGTTTACGCTCGCCTGGCCCTGGAATATGCATATGAATTGTTGCTGTCAAGCTTAAACTAACAATAATAAGATCAAAAGGAACATAACTTTTTTTTCTTTTTTTAATAGGATAGAATCCAGTTTGTAGTTGTAAATTATGTTGGCTGTTCTTTTGTGTGCTGTGGCCAAAGATAATGTACACTGTTTTTCATTGAGTCAGGCCTGAGTTTTACTGTGGTGGGGCTGGCCTATGGTTCATTCTCCGCTATCCACAGAGCTTTCCAATGGTTATGACACTCAATTGTGTCTTTTGGTTTCTTATATTCTGGGAATCCTTCACGTCTTTAAACGCTCCGTCTGCCAGCGCCAGTGCCCCCCCCCCCCCTCCCAAAAAAAGGAGGTGCTCAAAATATATATCCAGGATAGTGCAATCTGGACCTCTGTCGAACAGCACCACAAAGGAAAGGGGGGGGGGGGTTACAAGTTTTACGTACCCGGGTAATACGCAATGTACAATCCACTATTAGTCGCCTTTTACGATATGCAAGTGGGTCTAGGCACTGGGGTTATTTTTTCACCTGGTCATTTCCCGGAGCCCGATACCCACACTGGGGATTAGAATGTAGACAAAATGTTGACATTGTATTATTTCAGAAATGTGTATGCTCTTTATTTTTTCTTTCTATAAATACTGACCGAGAGAAAGTGAGATTTAGTTTGTGATCGAGTCTTTGGAGCTTGGAATATTGCATTCTGTTGTGATATTTGTGTACATTCTGTAGTGATATTTGTGTACATTCTATAGTGATATTTGTTACATTCTGTAGTGATATTTGTTACATTCTATAGTGTTATTTGTATACATTCTGTAGTCATATTTGTGTACATTCTGTAGTGATATTTGTGTATAATCTGTAGTGATATTTGTGTACATATGGTAGTGATATTTGTGTACATTCTGTAGTGATATTTGTGTACATTCTGTAGTTATATTTGTGTATAATCTGTAGTGATATTTGTGTACATATGGTAGTGATATTTGTGTACATTCTGTTGTGATATTTGTGTACATTCTGTAGTGATATTTATGTACATTGTAAAACAAGATATGGTCCTGGTTCTTTTATTACCAGTGACAGCTTTATTTTGTCATACAAAAATGTTTCATTTTAAGTTGATGTGGTAAAAAAAAATTGTTTTTTTTTTTTTTTAAATTATTTGTTGATAGCTCCAAATGATTCGTTTTGCGTTTTATTTGTTAAACAAGTCAATCGTACTTTCTAAATAAAAGTTAAATAGCGGTCGTATTAAAGTTCTAAAGTATTAAAAAATATTTTGTGGTTTGGACAAATTTGATACATTCTTAAATTTGATACATTCTTAAATTTGATACATTCTTAAATTTGATACATTCTTAAATTTGATACATTCTTAAATTTGATACATTCTTAAATTTGATACATTCTTAAAGTTACATCAGATCTGGATCGGAAGTAAATAAATTAAAATCTAAAGATTCACAGAATATTTTGGACATTCTTCTTAGTAGTGGCCGGCCGAAACCAATTATTGGGTTTTTGCCGAAAACAAAAACACAAAGTTATAATCTGACTTTCGGCCGAAACCGAAGCTGAAACCAAAAGTTTAGCTACACCTTCGGTCGAAACCGAAATAAATTGAGAAAGAAAAGATTTCAAAAGACTGCACATTTTTGTGTAATATTAACTAGTTTATGGGTACTCTATTTAAGTAAACATTCATTGGGTTGATTATATAATCTGTTTATTATTAAGTAAACCATTCATTGGGTTGATTATATAATCTGTTTATTATTAACTTCAGTTTTCTACTTCCCATTACTTACTTAGTGCCAGTAACGATGTGGGCGCTGTGGGCGCATGGGGCAGCAACAAAGTCTTTTCATCTTTCTCTGTCACGTGCGACAATTCCAATCGTACCCCAGGAGTGACCAAATTCCTTGAATTACTGCTCTACTGTTCTGCGCCAGGTTACTTTTGGTCGACCTCCCTTTCTTTTTCCTTCTGGAGTATATACAGAGTCCAGTGTAGGGATGTCTTGCAGATGTTCTATCCATCACTTCTCACCACATGACCAATCCACCGCCAACGCTTTTTCATTATGATTGTGCCCATGTCTTCGTGCTTGCATTTGGACATTAATTGTTAGTTGGATGTTTTCTTTGGCCAGAAAATTTTCAAAATCCTCCTGAGGTTTTTGGAGTGAAAAGTGGAAAGCTTCGCAAGGTCCTGTTGTGTCATGCGCCAACATTCGGCACCATAAAGAAGAATAGGAAGGACACAGCTGTTATATAATTTTTATTTCGTTCTGATACTATATTGTCAATGTACTTAACATCAGGGATGTAAATATCGTTTTTTTTTTTCTCAAAACCTATTTTTCGGTTCTAAATATCCGATTTCTAACCCATTTCCGGATCCCCCCGTTTATAATTTTAATGTGAATCAGCGGATGTTATATGCTGCACAGAATATAATATGAATAAAATCACTGACACATATATATATATATCAATCTAGGGTTGCCAGACGTCCGGCATGAAAAAAAATGAACCGTTTTTAAAAAAAAATTATTAGACCTTGACCTAATTACATGCGCTGCAAAGTTGTTGTTTTTATTTACTGCACAAATGCAAGTTGCTTGCCAGTCTACATTAAATCATGTTGGTTCAATTTTACTAACATACAATTATTGGCAGCTATTGTAATAGAAGTTATAGAACTGAATTGATTGCGGAAGATGTCGTCCTTTTGAAGTCCAAGTATCTGGCGACCCTACGTCTATCGGTCTCTTTGTCTGTTAAGAGCGTTCACATCAGTGAGGAAATCCGAGTTTTTTTCCTTCTCGAATACGTAGATCAAATGCTGTACCGACAATTAGCGTTAACATCTGCGTTTGCTGTTGTTTGTGTTTGTATTGCAAACTCAAAAGCAATAATACAATAGGTCTATAAGTCTTCTGACTAATCAGTGTTTGCAAGGAATATAATTTTAAGGAATCGTTTTGTTCGAATCAAACAGGGTTAAAAAATATTTTTCGAGAAAAATTAAAAATAAATCGTGGGTCACTATTATGAATGATTTCCTCCCGAATTCCGGTTTTCGTTTAACATCCCTACTTCAAACTGATTAATTCCCAACAGTTTAACAAAATGAAAGTATCAATAATAGTAATAGATGTAGCACTAGCGTAGCAGTCAGAATTTTGAAAATTAAAATAGATATTCGGCTGATAACCGAAAGTTAATATAATATATATGTAAAACCGAAAGCTAACCTTTTGGCTTCGGCGAAACCGAAACAAAGCCTAAAGGGGCCTTTTGACTACTTTCGGTGCCGAAGCCGAAACCGAATTTCGGTCGGCCTCTACTTCCTAGAGATCATTACCTTATATATAATTATAAATTCATGGTCATGTCCAGATGTAAGGTTTTAACGTATACAATTTGCTTGACAACAAAGTAGCAGTCAATAGTTTTATATCAAACATCCCCCCCCCCCCACACCCTAAATGTAACTTATATTGGCCCAGTATTCTGCAAAAATTTTCAATGTTGTGAAATATTCCTTCAAATCAAATATTTTCTACACTGAAAATAATTTTTTGTGGAAAAGAAAAATGTGACAGTAAACGCTGCACCATTCACAAATTGTTTGCACCATTCACAAATTGGATGCATCATTCACAAGTTATGGGCTGCGCCATTCAGAAATAGGTTACAAGAATGGCATGAAATGTCACATAAATACGTTTTGTACAGCTTTTCTTATCCCATTTAAATTGAACATGTTTGATTCACACAAATTGAATCATTCAATTCTTTGCAAACAAAAATTAATTATTGTAAGTCCTAAAAATGTGTTTGTTCGATTACCAATGATCTTTTGCAGATAGAGTTGACAGTATTATAACACAATCTAGCAGATAGATTTGACAGATTATAACACAATCTAGCAGATAGAGTTGACAGTATTATAACACAATCTAGCAGATAGATTTGACAGATTATAACACAATCTAGCAGATAGAGTCGACAGTATTATAACACAATCTAGCAGATAGATTTGACAGTATTATAACACAATCTAGCAGATAGATTTGACAGATTATAACACAATCTAGCAGATAGCTTTGACAGATTATAACACAATCTTGCAGATAGAGTTGACATTATTATAACACAATCTAGCAGATAGAGTTGACAGTATTATAACACAATCTTGCAGATAGATTTGACAGTATTATAACACAATCTTGCAGATAGATTTGACAGTATTATAACACAATCTAGCAGAGAGAGTTGACAGTATTATAACACAATCTAGCAGATAGAGTTGACAGATTATAACACAATCTAGCAGATAGAGTTGACAGATTATAACACAATCTAGCAGATAGAATTGACAGTATTATAACACAATCTTGCAGATAGATTTGACAGTATTATAACACAATCTTGCAGATAGATTTGACAGTATTATAACACAATCTAGCAGATAGAGTTGACAGTATTATAACACAATCTAGCAAATAGAGTTAACAGATTATATAACACAATCTAGCAGATAGAGTTGACAGTATTATAACACAATCTAGCAGATAGAGTTGACAGATTATAACACAATCTAGCAGATAGAGTTGACATTATTATAACACAATCTAGCAGATAGATTTGACAGTATTATAACACAATCTAGCAGATAGATTTGACCGATTATAACACAATCTAGCAGATAGAGTTGACAGTATTATCTCTAACATGTCTTTTTGTTTGGTTAGTATATATATGGACATACTTTAAATACGTTTTGGTGAATCAGTTTGTCAATGAATTCTTTTATTCTTTTCAGCCAAATGTAAAGGGAAATGGTTAATACACGCATGTTTTGGAGGTAAGTATTAGTACACATTTAGTACACATTTAGTACACATTTAGTACACATTTAGTACACATTTAGTACACATTTAGTACACATTTAGTACACATTTAGTACACATTTAGTACACATTCAGTACACATTTAGTACACATTTAGTACACATTTAGTACACATTTAGTACACATTTAGTAAACATTTAGTACACATTTAGTACACATTTAGTACACATTTAGTACACATTTAGTACACATTTAGTACAGGTTTATGTTTTGGAGGTAAGTATTAGTACACATTTAGTACAGGTTTATGTTTTGGAGGTAAGTATTAGTACACATTTAGTACAGGTTTATGTTTTGGAGGTAAGTATTAGTACACATTTAGTACAGGTTTATGTTTTGGAGGTAAGTATTAGTACACATTTAGTACAGGTTTATGTTTTGGAGGTAAGTATTAGTACACATTTAGTACAGGTTTAGAAACAAAGTCTTCTCTGTGGTTTCCTTTTGTGTAGACCAACGGTATATCAGCATTAGATCTATAGTCAACACCAGGTTCAATATTAACATTTTAATCAAATTTGACTAAATATATTCTTAGACAAATATCAACATACACAATCGTCAACGCGTGAACTGTATACGCTATAAGTAGGAAGTGACGTCAGAAATTGAACTGTATACGCTATAAGTAGGAAGTGACGTCAGAAATTGAACTGTATACGCTATAAGTAGGAAGTGACGAGACGTGCTGTGTAATAAAAAAATGACGTTAAATATTAAACTGT
This sequence comes from Anisus vortex, assembly GCA_949126835.1. Taxonomy (NCBI): domain Eukaryota; kingdom Metazoa; phylum Mollusca; class Gastropoda; family Planorbidae; genus Anisus; species Anisus vortex. The sequence continues at coordinate 270,830 of OX421497.1, read as the reverse complement.
AGACTGTATAAGAAGGTAGTGATGTCACAAATTGAACTGTATGCTTTATAAGTAGGAAGTGACGTCACAAATTGAACTGTATGCTTTTTAAGTAGAAGTAAGTAATGTAGCGTAGAGATGATTACCGCAGGTAAATACTTCCTCACAGTAAGTTACTTTCACTCTATCTATCTATATACAATATATCCATAAAGTAAGTTACTTACACTCTATCTATATATATGTATATATGGCATCCTTCCATCCTCAAGGGACGATGGCGCAGTCTCCTTTCTCTCTGCCTCTCGCCTTTCTCCTGGCTCGTTTCTCTTCTCTTCTTTCTGTGAGGGTGGCATCTGCAGCTTGAGTGCCCTCGCGCACCTTGGATCGCCAGGAGGTGCGTTCCTCAGCATGGCTCTCCCACGAGTTGGGCTCAATGCGTGCCAGTAATAAGTCTTTCTTGCAAACGTCTTTGAACCGCAGGCAAGGGCGACCCCTCTTTCTTGTACCGGCTGCCAGCTCTCCATACAGTAGGGCTCTTGGGATGCGCTCCGCACCCATCCTGTGGACATGGCCTATCCATCGCAGGCGCCTCTCACTAAGGATTGAGTTTATACTCAGCATATGGCTTCTCCTGAGCACCTCCAGGTGAAAGCTATTGAGCTGCTTAATTTGCTTAGCGTATGTAGCCCAGGTCTCGCTTCCATAGAGGAGTGTGCTTAGCACACAGGCCTGGTAGACAGAGATTTTTGGTCCTATCAGTGAGTTGAGCATTATCCCATACTCTTTGTTTGAGCCTTGCCATTAAAGATACTCTATATATCTATCTATCTATATACAATACATCCATAGTGTAAGTTACTTTCACTCTATCTATCTATATATACAATAAATTCACAGAGTAAGTTATTTTCACTCTATCTATCTATATACAACACATTTATAGAGTAAGTTACTTTCAAACTAGCTATCTATATACAATACATTAACAGAGAAAGTTACTTTTACTCTATCTATTTATATACAATACAATACATTCACAGAGTAAGTTGTGTTTACTCTTTATAACTATAACAATACATTCACAGAGTAAGTTGTGTTTACTCTTTATAACTATAACAATACATTCACAGAGTAAGTTGTGTTTACTCTTTATAACTATAACAATACATTCACAGAGTAAGTTGTGTTTACTCTTTATAACTATAACAATACATTCACAGAGTAAGTTACTTCAATTGTAAACGTATCAATTGGCTACATGGATTTGTTCTCATTAGGAATATCATGTGACATTGGTAGTCGTTATCACGCAATAGTTGCAACTAGCGTGACGTCACTCATACCACGTGTTCTATATTGAGTAGCTCTCGACAAAAGGGATCGGCATCCTACTGTGCACGTGCCAATATTAGCACGCAGAGCATATTTCACTTTCACGCGGAAGACCTAAAAATATTTTCTAGAAGAAATTGGTTGCTAGTGCAGGATAAATTTTGCGCTTAATGAATTAGAAATTCTTATGAATTAGAAATTCTTCTCGTGTTTATTTAGGAGGTGGGGGAGTGTATTTTAGAGAGTAATTTTATGCAGGCTAATTAAATCTACTTTTAATATCAACTTTGATTTATAATTGATTTATCATTGATTTATCATTGATTTATCATTGATTTATCATTGATTTATCATTGATTTATCATTGATTTATCATTGATTTATCACTGATTTATCCTTTTAATTTTGTATTAATTTTTGTAAAATAGTGTATCGATTTTACAAACTTCAAGTTTATCATTACTGGAAGAAAATGCTTATTATAACTAAATTACTTTTAGAGTTTATATAAAAAAATACACCATGCACTTACCAAAACACCATACACTTACCTAAACACCATACAATTACCTAAACACCATACAGTTACCTAAAGACCATACACTTACCTAAACACCATACAGTTACCTAAACACCATACAGTTACCTAAACACCATACAGTTACCTAAACACCATACAGTTACCTAAACACCATACAGTTACCTAAACACCATACAGTTACCTAAACACCATACAGTTACTTAAACACCATACAGTTACCTAAACACCATACAGTTACCTAAACACCATACAGTTACCTAAACACCATACAGTTACCTAAACACCATACAGTTACCTAAACACCACACAGTTACCTAAACACAATACAGTTACCTAAACACCATACACTTACCTAAACACCATACAGTTACCTAAACACCATACAATTACCTAAACACCATACACTTACCTAAACACCACACAGTTACCTAAATACCACACAGTTACCTAAACACCATACAGTTACCTAAACACCATACAGTTACCTAAACACCATACACTTACCTAAACACCACACAGTTACCTAAATACCACACAGTTACCTAAACACCATACACTTACCTAAACACCACACAGTTACCTAAATACCACACAGTTACCTAAACACCATACAGTTACCTAAACACCATACAGTTACCTAAACACCATACAGTTACCTAAACACCACACAAGTAAATCCCCTCCTTGGATTCTCTAAAGGCATGGTTTAGCAAGGTTGAGAAGAAGATACCCAAGAGAGTTGGTGCAAGGACACATCCTTGTTTCACTCCTGTGCGGATGGCAAAAGCGCTGGAATTCCCGCCATCATATTGTACAGTGCTCTTTATGTTGTGTGAGAGTATGTGAATGTGTGATTATGTGAATGTGTGTGTGATTATGTGAATGTGTGTGGGATTATATGAATGTGTGTGTGATTATGTGAATGTGTGTGTGATTATGTGAATGTGTGTGTGAATGTGTGTGTGATTATGTGAATGTGTGTGTGATTATGTGAATGTGTGTGAGATTATATGAATGTGTGTGTGATTATGTGAATGTGTGTGTGAATGTGTGTGTGATTATGTGAATGTGTGTGAGATTATATGAATGTGTGTGGGATTATTTGAATGTGTGATTATGTGAATGTGTGTGGGATTATTTGAATGTGTGTGGGATTATATGAATGTGTGTGGGATTATATGAATGTGTGTGTGATTATGTGAATGTGTGTGGGATTATATGAAAGTGTGTGTGATTATGTGAATGTGTGTGTGAATGTGTGTGTGATTATGTGAATGTGTGTGAGATTATATGAATGTGTGTGGGATTGTGTGAATGTGTGTGATTATGTGAATGTGTGTGTGGGATTATGTGAATGTGTGTGTGTGATTATGTGAATGTGTGTGTGATTATGTGAATGTGTGTGTGTGATTATGTAAATGTGTGTGTGTGATTATGTGAATGTGTGTGTGTGATTATGTGAATGTGTGTAAGATAATGTGAATGTGTGTGTGATTATGTGAATGCGTGTATGTGATTATGTGAATGTGTGTTGGATTATGTGAATGTGTGTGTGATTGTGTGTGAGTGTGTGATTATGTGAATATGTGTGTGATTATGTGAATGTGTGTGTGATTATGTGAATGTGAGTTTGATTATGTGAATTTTTGTGTGATTATGTGAATGTGTGTGTGATTATGTGAATGTGTGTGTGATTATGTGAATGTGTGTGTGATTATGTGAATGTGTGTGTGATTATGTGAATGTGTGTGTGATTATGTGTGTGTGTGTGAATATGTTTGTGTGAATCCGCTAATCTGCTATTCGTAAGCACTAACAATTTCTCCAACCCTAATGACATTCTGACACGCGCTAATCAATCAGCAACTGGCCAATTAAGGATTTACTCATTCAAGTTGATCAGGTCGTTGTTTGCTTTAGCCACAGTTCAATAGATCTAAAATTGTATTACAAGACCCCTACTTTAATTTCTAAAATAATGTTTTATAATAGACGCGATAATTTATATGTGAATCTGTTGTGAGCAGTTATTTCGCTGTTTGGCAGTCTTGTTAAGTTTAGACCTAGAACCGTTTCCTTCAAGTTCAAGAATACTTAATGAGTATCTAACCCTTGGATTCTAGGGGGATTCAATTAATAACACCCTGCTGGACATAGCCGTAGCCTTGGGCTAAATATCTAAAGATTGAGTCTAACGCTACAGTAGAAATGTATAGATTGTATGTATATATAGAAATGTATATATTGTATGTATATATAGAAATGTATATATTGTATGTATATATAGAAATGTATATATTGTATGTATATATAGAAATGTATATATTGTATGTATATATAGAAATGTATATATTGTATGTATATATAGAAATGTATATATTGTATGTATATATAGAAATGTATATATTGTATGTATAATGTATATATAGAAATGTATATATTGGTCATTGGTGTACGGAACTAAAATGGGAACGGGAATGGCTAAAAATAGACCAAATCCAATTTATGTAAATATCAAGTTGAAATAAATAAATTGATAAATGTTACTTAAAGTAGATCGTAGAAATAACTTGTTCACAGCTAGGCCACGGAATAGCCACATGCTACGCACAGACTGACCACATGTAGGCCACAGCTAATTCACAGCTATCTATATATAATGTCTTTGATAAAACATCTGTGTGGGAAATTTAGTCTACATTCTATTTCCTTTCTCCAGAGGCATCTGGCCGTTTCAATATCGCAGCCGATAAGTTTTTTTTTTTTTTTTTGGGGGGGGGGGGCGGATGGGGTGTTGGGGGCTAATAGTGTACAGTGTGTGTGAAGACAAAAAAAAGGAGGGTGTTGTACGGTAGGGGCGATGGTTAACTCATTGAGAACTGCTGCTCAATATCAACGTAACTATTGAAAAACGAATTCTTTATCTAAATATCAATAGTTAACTTAGATTGATGGAATATTTCCAAGTTTTAAATTTTCATATTTCAAACAAATCTGTTTAAAAGCTAACTGTACACTGAGTCTCTGAAGGATGTCGTGTGTAGAATTAGTCATTCAATGATCTCAACTTAACATGATATACAATCCCATAGTGCATTTATGCAACGAAATGAACTTACAGTGTATATAAGAAAATAATTATCAAATATTTAAAATTATAATTGTAAACCAATGAGGTTTTTCTTTACCATACTTACCTGATTATTTCCCTTTCTAAATTTAAATTTTTCTTTTTTGTAAATTGTAAATAAACTTTTTTATATATATATTTTTTCTAAACATTTATTTTCCTTAATATTTTTTGGCATAAACTAAACTTTCTACTTTTATCTTACTGACACTTAATTTCCTTCATTATTTCTAAAAGTAAACTTTTGTCTCTAAGTTCTAAGTTGAACATTCTTCCATTAGCTACAAGAGAGAAATCGTTTTGTCTGTTTCCGTTATATCAATCAGTGACATCACTAGCCGTAGCAAATAAAAATTGTTTCCGAGAATTGAATTGAACGTTTTATCTTGATTTGACTGTTATCCTGTTACCCGTACTGTCTCGGACCCAATCGCAGCAATGTCTTAAATTTATCAAAGGAACATAACAATATCAATATAACAAGAGGGAGCAGAAAAAAAACCATTTTTATGTACAGAATATAAGCTATATTTATATAATGTGACAAAAGAAAAAGACAGAGAGAGACGGAGAATGAGAGAAAGAGAAACAGAGAGAGATATAAGTATATTCATCAGGACAAACTGTTCCATCATAGACAAGTAAGAGACGACATTCTTTTGGATAAATTCCTTAACAACATTCATGTATTATGAATCCAACAACATTCATGTATTATGTATTTAACAACATTCATGTATTTTGTATTCAACAACACGGATGTTTTATGTATTCAACAACATTCATGAAATATGCATTCAAAAACATTCATATATTATGCATTCAACAACATTCATGTATTATGTATTCATCATCATTCATGTATTATGTATTCAACAACATTCATGTATTATGTATTCAACAGCATTCATGTATTATGTATTCAATAACATGCATGTATTATGTATTCAACAACATTCATATATTATGCATTCAACAACATTCATGTATTATGTATTCAACAACATTCATATATTATGCATTCAACAACATTCATATATTATGCATTCAACAACATTCATATATTATGTATTCAACAATATTCATGTATTATGTATTCAACAACATTCATGTATTATGTATTCAACAGCATTCATGTATTATGTATTAAATAACATGCATGTATTATATATTTAACAACATTCATCTATTATGTATTCAACAACATTCATGTATTATGTATTCAACAACATTCATGTATTATGTATTCAACAACAATCATGTATTATGTATTCAACAACATTCATGTATTATGTATTCAACAACAATCATGTGTTATGTATTCAACAACTTTCATGTATTATGTATTCAACAACATACAAGTATTAAAACAGGGAGTATTCGGGGAAACAACTGTACTGAAGTCAAGATGACAAAACCACTTTCCATTTAATCTTCTGTTTATTCAATGCCAATACACAAGAAATGTCAAAAATATGTTTTAGAAATCGAAGTCCAAAAAACTCCGAGTCAATTTTACCTCCTGATTGTAGAATTTCATTTTTTAAAATTATCCTGATCTAAAATGTAAGCAATTGTTCGTGGCCTTACAAGTTAAAATATATGAAGGGAAAGATTTTAATTGAAATGACCAAGTTGAGAACCGTTGGTCTGAATGACTTCTGTGGTCTGCGCAAGTGTTTGATTAAGACTCTGGCTTAAAGAAGGTTTTAGTTGTCCTGTTAAATGGTTGTTTGACTGTTTCTAATAAGTCTTTACTTGTTTCTAGTGTTCTAATAATTCTTTACTTGTATATAGTGTTCTAATAAGTCTTTACGTGTATCTAGTGTTCTAATAAGTCTTTACTTGTATCTATTGTTCTAATAATTCTTTACTTGTATATAGTGTTCTAATAAGTCTTTACGTGTATCTAGTGTTCTAATAAGTCTTTACTTGTATCTAGTGTTCTAATAAGTCTTTACTTGTATCTAGTGTTCTAATAATTCTTTACTTGTATATAGTGTTCTAATAAGTCTTTACGTGTATCTAGTGTTCTAATAAGTCTTTACTTGTATCTAGTGTTCTAATAAGTCTTTACTTGTATCTAGTGTTCTAATAAGTCTTTACTTGTATCTAGTGTTCTAATAAGTCTTTACTTGTATCTAGTGTTCTAATAAGTCTTTACTTGTATCTAGTGTTCCAATAATTCTTAGCTTGTATATAGTGTTCTAATAAGTCTTTACTTGTATCTAGTGTTCTAATAAGTCTTTACGTGTATCTAGTGTTCTAATAAGTCTTACGTGTAGCTAGTGGTGTAATTAGTCTTTACTTGTATGTAGTGAGAATACAGCAAAACCATTCGGAATCATTTTAATACGGAAATGACTGCTGAAAAAGATGATCTTCGGTTACCGGTACTTTGAGTAATGTCTGTATCATAATTTATGTCTATAAAGTATTTTATAAGTAATTTACAAAGTGTATATGTATAAATATTTTATAAATAATTAGATTCTAAATATTTACTAATTTATACAATTAATGTGTTTTTAGCGCACAAATCTAAGTTTATAAACATGAATTCTTAACCTGGAAAAAAACATTTCGTGGTGTCCAATACGTGTAGAGTTGAATTCCTAAATTAATAAGTCCATTCTTTATTGTCCACAATTAAATTTTAGGAACAACACACTAACCTGTCTACTTGTCTGATCCGGATTCCTCTTCCTACTGAGAACTTTGTTTATTATTTGTCTATAATATCATTAAAAAGAATCTAAGTATAATGTATGCTCAAGATATATATAGAGAGATATAGACCTACACAGTTAAAAAAAGCGTAACACCCATAGATCGCCATAGTGCCTCGCTATAGCTAGCCCTCGCCCAATGTCTCATATTATTACGACATTAAAGCAGTTAGTTCATGTCTCATATTATGACGACATGAAAGCATTTAGTTCATGTCTCATATTATGACAAACTTATAGCAGTTAGTTCATGTCTCATATTATGACCAACTTAAAACAATTATTTCATGTCTCATATTATGACAAACTTAAAGCAGTTAGTTCATGTCTCATATTATGACCAACTTAAAACAATTATTTCATGTCTCATATTATGACGAACTTAAAGTAGTTAGTTCATGTCTAATATTATGACCAACTTAAAGAAATTAGTTCATGTCTCATATTATGGCGAACTTAAAGCAGTTAGTTCATGTCTCATATTATGACCAACTTAAAACAATTATTTCATGTCTCATATTATGACGAACTTAAAGCAGTTAGTTCATGTCTAATATTATGACCAACTTAAAGAAATTAGTTCATGTCTCATATTATGGCGAACTTAAAGCAGTTAGTTCATGTCTCATATTATGACCAACTTAAAACAATTATTTCATGTCTCATATTATGACGAACTTAAAGCAGTTAGTTCATGTCTAATATTATGACCAACTTAAAGAAATTAGTTCATGTCTCATATTATGGCGAACTTAAAGCAGTTAGTTCATGTCTCATATTATTACTAACTTAAAGAAGTTAGTTCATGTCTCATATTATGACTAACTTAAAACAGTTAGTTCATGTCTCATATTATGACCAAACTTAAAGCAGTTAGTTTATGTCTCATATTATGACCAACGTAAAGCAGTTAGTTCAAATCTAATATTATGACCAACTTAAAGCAGTTAGTTTATGTCTCATATTATGACCATTTTAAAGCAGTTAGTTCAAGTCTAATATTATGACCAACTTAAAGTAGTTAGTTTATGTCTCATATTATGACCAACTTAAAGCAGTTAGTTCATGTCTCATATTATGACCAACTAAAAAAGCAGTTAGTTCATGTCTCATATTATGACCAACTTAAAGCAGTTAGTTCGTGTCTCATCTTATGACCAACTTAAAGCAGTTAGTTCATGCCTCATATTATTACCAACTTAAAGCAGTTAGTTCATGTCTCATATTATTACCAACTTATAGAAGTTAGTTCATGTGTCATATTATGACCAACTTAGTTCATGTCTCATATTATGACCAACTTAAAGCAGTTAGTTCATGTCTCATATTATGACCAACTTAAAGCAGTTAGTTCATGTCTCATATTATGACCAACTTAAAGCAGTTAGTTCATGTCTCATATTATGACCAGCTTAAAGCAGTTAGTTCATGTCTCATAGTATGACCAACTTAAAGCAGTTAGTTCATGTCTCATATTATGACCATTTTAAAGCAGTTAGTTAATGTATCATATTATTACCAACTTAAAGCAGTTAGTTCATGTCTCATATTATGACCAACTTAAAGAAGTTAGTTCATGTCTCATATTATGACCAACTTAGTTCATGTCTCATATTATGACCAACTAAAAGCAGTTAGTTCATGTCTCATATTATGACCAACTTAAAGCAGTTAGTTCATGTCTCATATTATGACCAACTTAAAGCAGTTAGTTCATGTCTCATATTATGACCAACTTAAAGCAGTTAGTTCATGTCTCATAGTATGACCAACTTAAAGCAGTTAGTTCATGTCTCATATTATGACCAACTTAAAGCAGTTCATGTCTAATATTATGACCATTTTAAAGCAGTTAGTTAATGTCTCATATTATTACCAACTTAAAGCAGTTAGTTCATGTCTCATATTATGACCAACTTAAAGAAGTTAGTTCATGTCTCATATTATGACCAACTTAGTTCATGTCTCATATTATGACCAACTTAAAGCAGTTAGTTCATGTCTCATATTATGACCAACTTAAAGCAGTTAGTTCATGTCTCATATTATGACCAACTTAAAGCAGTCCATGTCTCATATTATGACCCACTTAAAGCAGTTAGTTCATGTCTCATATTATTACCAACTTAAAGCAGTTAGTTCATGTCTCATATTATGACCATTTTAAAGCAGTTAGTTCATGTCTCATAGTATTACCAACTTAAAGCAGTTAGTTCATGTCTCATAGTATGACCAACCTAAAGCAGTTAGTTCATGTCTCATATTTTGACCAACTTAAAGCAGTTAGTTCATGTCTTATATTATGACCAACTTTAAGCAGTTAGTTCATGTCTCATATTATTACCAACTTAAAGCAGTTAGTTTAGGTCTCATATTATGACCCACTTAAAGCAGTTAGTTCATGTCTCATATTATTACCAACTTAAAGCAGTTAGTTCATGTCGCATATTATTACCAACTTAAAGCAGTTAGTTCATGTCGCATATTATTACCAACTTAAAGCAGTTAGTTCATGTCTCATATTATGACCAACTTAAAGCAGTTAGTTCATGTCTCATATTATGGCCAACTTAAAGCAGTTAGTTCATGTCTCATAGTATGACCAACTTAAAGGAGTTAGTTCATGTCTCATATTATTACCATTTTAAAGCAGTTAGTTCATGTCTCATATTATTACCATTTTAAAGCAGTTAGTTCATGTCTCATAGTATTACCAACTTAAAGCAGTTAGTTCATGTCTCATAGTATGACCAACTTAAAGCAGTTAGTTCATGTCTCATATTTTGACCAACATAAAGCAGTTAGTTCATGTCTTATATTATGACCAACTTAAAGCAGTTAGTTCATGTCTCATATTATTGCCAACTTAAAGCAGTTAGTTCATGTCTCATATTATTACCAACTTAAAGCAGTTCGTTCATGTCTCATATTATTACCAACTTAAAGCCGTTAGTTCATGTCTCATATTATGACCAACTTAAAGCAGTTCGTTCATGTCTCATATTATTACCAACTTAAAGCCGTTAGTTCATGTCTCATATTATGACCAACTTAAAGCAATTAATTAAGAGTTCAAACAGTTAAATTCAATTTTTTTTTAGCCCACACATGTTAAGTTAGCTATGGAATTTGGAAGGGGGAGGGGACTAGAGTGAGTGGTGGGCTGGTGAAAGGGGCAAAGGGGGGGGGGGAGGGGAAAGAGTGGAAGGGGAGGCAAGCTTGTTTACAAAAAAAGAAAGAAATGGAAAGAGAACAGCGTGATAGACTTGTCTAACTAGGTTAGTGCTGTGATAGTGTTTACTTTTCATTTGTCTTGGATTCTGTAATGATTTTATGGCCTTTTAGAATATTCTAGAAGGATGCCTATAACTCCAAATTAAATGTATGTCGCTGCCAGACGCACGGAGCCAGTAGAAGGGTGTGCAGGGAGCCAGTAGAAGGGTGTGGAGGGAGCCAGTAGAATGGTGTGGAGGGAGCCAGTAGAAGGGTGTGCAGGGAGCCAGTAAAAGGGTGTGGAGGGAGCCAGTAGAAGGGTGTGAAGGGAGCCAGTAGAAGGGTGTGGAAGGAGCCAGTAGAAAGGGTGTGCAGGGAGCCAGTAGAAGGGTGTGGAGGGAGCCAGTAGAAGGGTGTGGAGGGAGCCAGTAAAAGGGTGTGGAGGGAGCCAGTAGAAGGGTGTGGAGGGAGCCAGTAGAATGGTGTGGAAGGAGCCAGTAAAAAGGGTGTGGAAGGAGCCAGTAGAAGGGTGTGCAGGGAGCCAGTAGAAGGGTGTGGAGGGAGCCAGTAGAAGGGTGTGGAGGGAGCCAGTAAAAGGGTGTGGAGGGAGCCAGTAAAAGGGTGTGGAGGGAGCCAGTAGAAGGGTGTGGAGGGAGCCAGTAGAATGGTGTGGAGGGAGCCAGTAGAATGGTGTGGAAGGAGCCAGTAAAAAGGGTGTGGAAGGAGCCAGTAGAAGGGTGTGCAGGGAGCCAGTAGAAGGGTGTGGAGGGAGCCAGTAGAAGGGTGTGCAGGGAGCCAGTTGAAGGGTGTGGAAGGAGCCAGTAGAAGGGTGTGCAGGGAGCCAGTTGAAGGGTGTGGAAGGAGCCAGTAGAAGGGTGTGGAGGGAGCCAGTAGAAGTGTGTGGAGGGAGCCAGTAGAAGGGTGTGGAGGGAGCCAGTAGAAGGGTGTGGAGGGAGCCAGTAGAAGGGTGTGGAGGGAGCCAGTAGAAGGGTGTGGAGGGAGCCAGTAGAAGGGTGTGGAGGGAGCCAGTAGAAGGTTGTGCAGGGAGCCAGTAGAAGGGTGTGGAGGGAGCCAGTAGAAGGGTGTGGAGGGAGCCAGTAGAAGGGTGTGGAAGGAGCCAGTAAAAGGGTGTGGAAGGAGCCAGTAGAAGGGTGTGCAGGGAGCCAGTAGAAGGGTGTGGAGGGAGCCAGTAGAAGGGTGTGGAGGGAGCCAGTAGAAGGGTGTGGAGGGAGCCAGTAGAATGGTGTGGAGGGAGCCAGTAGAAGGGTGTGGAAGGAGCCAGTAAAAGGGTGTGGAAGGAGCCAGTAGAAGGGTGTGCAGGGAGCCAGTAGAAGGGTGTGGAGGGAGCCAGTAGAAGGGTGTGGAGGGAGCCAGTAGAAGGGTGTGGAAGGAGCCAGTAGAATGGTGTGGAGGGAGCCAGTAGAAGGGTGTGGAAGGAGCCAGTAAAAGGGTGTGGAAGGAGCCAGTAGAAGGGTGTGCAGGGAGCCAGTAGAAGGGTGTGCAGGGAGCCAGTAGAAGGGTGTGCAGGGAGCCAGTAGAAGGGTGTGGAGGGAGCCAGTAGAAGGGTGTGCAGGGAGCCAGTTGAAGGGTGTGGAAGGAGCCAGTAGAAGGGTGTGGAGGGAGCCAGTAGAAGGGTGTGGAAGGAGCCAGTAGAAGGGTGTGGAGGGAGCCAGTAGAAGGGTGTGGAAGGAGCCAGTAGAAGGGTGTGGAGGGAGCCAGTAGAAGGGTGTGGAAGGAGCCAGTAGAAGGGTGTGGAGGGAGCCAGTAGAAGGGTGTGGAAGGAGCCAGTAGAAGGGTGTGGAGGGAGCCAGTAGAAGGGTGTGGAAGGAGCCAGTAGAAGGGTGTGGAGGGAGCCAGTAGAAGTGTGTGGAAGGAGCCAGTAGAAGGGTTTAAAGGGAGCAAGCCGCGACGAGTGAGCTACAAGTAGTTGTTATAATCTATTATGTAAAGGTCATAGGTCGTAGGGTGAATTGACAAGTTGGGTTAGTAGTAGAGTTATGGTTAATGGAATTAGTGAAAATATCCCTTCATGTTTGAAAAAATGGAATTATACTGGATTAATTTTTGTGATATTTATGGAAAAAATTTAATGAGCAAGAAAATTACGAGAAAAGATTAGAGGGTTCCAAACAAGTTATTCTACATGTTATTATTAGATTCATGAAATGGTAGATGGTGTTTTGGGAAAACATTGTTATAAACCGATAAGTACGAATATCAATTTCCCGACCATTTACTTTTTTAACTAAATTGGCTTTCTTCGACAATCGATAATTTTCTAAAGTAGAATAAATGCAATATTAACTTCCACTTCTCCAAGTACTGAAGCTTAAATTAAAGACTCTGTTAAAGAACATTACAAATTGCAGCTTTTTAGTCATATTAACTGGTTAATTTACCCCACTCTTCCAGTCTATTTAGTTCTGTTATAACGATTGACCATATTGTACCTCAGTCCGCTCAACGACCACACTGTACTCTCAGTCCGATCAATGACCACAATGTACTCTCAGTCCGATCAATGACCACAATGTACCCTCAGTCCGATCAATGACCACAATGTACCGTCAGTCCTCTCAATGACCACAATGTACTCTCAGTCCGATCAATGACCACAATGTACTCTCAGTCCGATCAATGACCACAATGTACTCTCAGTCCGATCAATGACCACAATGTACTCTCAGTCCGATCAATGACCAAAATATATGAGAAGCTTTAGGGGGGGGGCGCTGACGTTCCGGGGGGCGATTGCGGGGCGGTGAAGGGCATGTGGGCGGTACAAAATCTGATAAAATTTGAACACTTCATCTATTTGTATCGATTCGTTTTTGGATGAAATGTGATGTAAACGCAAGTGCTGCTAAATATCTTATATCTCCAACACTAGGCCTACATATTATTATGCTAACAAGAAATAGGAATCGCAATGAGTTTTCGAAGAAGTAGGGGTCAGTATTAGATCAGTATAGTCAGTGCGGCCGGTGGGTCCTGTGGTTGGTTCGCCGGGCTGTCAACCAATACGTCACGGCTTCTATCACTGACGCCGACCGTTCCCTGTCGCCCTAACATCTGCTAATATCTTGATCATCTCAGTTTTAGAGACATGTATTTGGGTATAACAAACTATTTATTCTCATATAGTAAGCCGAAGAATTACGTAGTAATCATACAGACTGAGTAGTTATAGTAATGTCAGAAATTATCCCTATAAATTCTTTAGTAATATAATATTTATATAATTTTAAAATACTTGGTACAGTTTTATCATGTCAAAGTTATAGATTGTAGGTTGTTAATATTTTTTATAAAAGAAAAAAAAAACATATTAGAAATATAAGTTCAACCCTTACCCTTTTCCTAAAAGTCTTGTTTATTGTCTGTAAATTTCGGAAACTATATTGACCCTTCAACTTCCAGAGGGGTGGGGGGGGGGGGAGTGGGGGCTAAAAAAAGTTGGGGAGGGGGGCGGTGAGCCGAAAAAGGTTGAGTTAGACTATACTTTTATTTTTCAATTTTTTTTTTCAAACTTTTAAAAACAAAAGACATTGTAATTCTACGGGCAATTTAGATTTGCCTGTTGTTTTTTTTTACCCGATTACAATATTTTTTTTTAATTACTTTCCTAAAAGTCTTCAGTAAAAAAATAATAATGTAAATATTAGATTTATAGCTTTCTTTTAATTGTAGTTTATAAAATTTTTATCTGCAACATATACAGTCCTTGTTTATTTCATCCGGGCAACACAGGGCAATGTAGCTTGTATTTGATATAATTATACCAATCGTCTCTTTTAGACAAAGCCAGTGCAGCCAATAGAACGTTTAGATTTCACTCTATACAAGAACATAGTACGGACTGGAAAATGCTTAGCCATACACACTTTCCCTAAACAGTATACCGTATATACTCGCGTATAAGTCGCACTTTTTTTTACCGAAAATTTCGACAAAAAAAAAGGGGTGCGACTTATACCAACAATGTTTTTGAAAAGTTCAAAAAACATCACAACTGTGTCATAAAGTTTCCTACATAACCCCTATAGTTGATGGTAGTGATGTAGAATGACTAGGATATGCGTAGGCCTTCATTTTACATTTAGAAAACTTTCGTAGGTGTAAATATTACGATCTTTATGTGACTGAAATTAAAATGGACAAATATTTTAGTTTTTTTAGACAACCGCCCCCCCCACCCCCTTTTCTTTTAAACTTTTGGGCCGATTTAGTATTGCCGAAACATAGCGTAAGTTTAAATGCGGCCTTTTTTGATAGACTTATTATTGAACGTAATTTACAGTATGGAAAGAATCGTAAGTGTGTGAAAGCCTGTCTAGGCCTATAATGTAGGTAGGCCTATAAGCTTGTAGACTAGCTAAAGATGCGTTTTATTTAGGACCCAAGGCCTAGGCTTAAAAGCTATAGCCTACTAATAAGGCAGTGTTTAGCATTCCGAATATCCCGCGCCATTTCTAAGCAGTGTTTCCAAAACTACGATGGGCCGATCGACGCGTGAAATGTAAATAGTATGTTGTTTTTTTTTCAATAGATACATGTAAGAGTTGAAAAAAAAACACAGCTTATTGTCGGTCACGCAGTCGCGATTAAAATCATTACAAACAATGTTAATGATAATTGGGTCACTAGTCCCTTGTATAGCGCGTCATCAAAACCGGCGCCACACAGAGTCTAGGCTTACGCACTTCAAAAGAATGTGTGTGTCAACCCACTATAGTATGACAATAGGGATAGAACTTGAGTACGGAAAGGGACTTAGATGGATAAACAGATACCTTACTTTCCCATATCACTAAAGTCTGTAGGCCTATTGATCAGTTGTTTAAAATAAATGAAGCCCTGCCTTTATTTCATTGTGTTGGCCTTATGCACGATTGAAAACATTTTTTAAGAAAAGTTTTCAAAAAAGGGTGAATATTTAGTTACTTATGTAAAAAAGGAATGCATTTTTGAAAAGTTAAAAGGCAGTGTAACCCTGGAAGTCGGGTGCGACATATGCGCGGGTCAATGACAACATATACGAAAAAAATCTTAAATAAGGGGTACAACTGGTACAACTTATCCACCGGTGCGAATTATACGCGAGTATATACGGTAACTCATCTTATCTTATACATTAAAGACGCTTCTTCTATAAAGAAGATTATTGCGTCCTACGCTCATCCGTGGTCCAAGTCTAGTGTTGCATTTTATTAGTGTTTTAAATGATGTTAAGTTACTGGTATTCTGGTTTGTTAAGGTAACCCATTCCTTGCCTGGGTGCCACTCGGGAAGAAAGAGTACTTATATGCATTTGTTCTCTAAGGAAAATATTTTGTCGTTATGTTTATCTGAGCATTGCAACAGGTTGTTATTGGGTTGTATTTCTAAATTAGAGTTTAATGCCTAATGTTATATTACTACTTAACGCTTTTTTGCCCTTCTGTCCTCTAGTGTTTCTAGGTTTAGTGATTTGTCTGTTGGTGTTACTCTCGTCGGTTGCGAATATTCGCTATTTATGAGCCTTGCAGCTCTTTTCTGAATTTAATATGTTTTTTAAATGTTTTCTTTAGTTGATGGGTCGCATACGGATGCTGCATATTCTAGTATAGGCCTAAATAATGTGAGATAGCATTTTAATTTTATATTCTTATCACGTTTGTAAAAGTGCTTTTTAAATTTAGGATAATGTTTTGTTAGATTTTTAAATTACATCATCAATATGTGGATTCAAACATAAATAAACATTTGTTACTTCTCATAAGTATTTTGCATTGTTAGTTTGAGCTAGTTCTTTACCATGATTGGAGTAGTTTGTTATTATTTGTATCTTTTTCTTGGATACTCTTATCAGTTGGCATTTTCTGGATAAAACACATACTAAAATTAAATTCCCATTTTTGTAGATGTGTAAACATTAAATTGTCCTCCATTTGTGTAAAGATTACACTTTGTATTGTCCTCTACTTGTGTAAAGATTACACTTTGTATTGTCCTCTGCTTGTGTAAAGATTACACTTTGTATTGTCCTCTACTTGTGTAAAGATTACACTTTGTGTTGTCCTATACATGTGTAAAGATTACACTTTGTATAGTCCTCTACTTGTGTAAAGATTACACTTTGTATTGTCCTCTACATGTGTAAAGATTACACTTTGTATTGTCCTCTACATGTGTAAAGATTACACTTTGTGTTGTCCTATACATGTGTAAAGATTACACTTTGTATTGTCCTCTACTTGTGTAAAGATTACACTTTGTATTGTCCTCTACATGTGTAAAGATTACACTTTGTATTGTCCTCTACTTGTGTAAAGATTACACTTTGTGTTGTCCTATACATGTGTAAAGATTACACTTTGTATTGTCCTCTACTTGTGTAAAGATTACACTTTGTATTGTCCTCTACATGTGTAAAGATTACACTTTGTATTGTCCTCTACATGTGTAAAGATTACACTTTGTATCGTCCTCTACTTGTGTTAAGATTACACTTTGTATGGTCCTCTACATGTGTAAAGATTACACTTTGTATTGTCCTCTACTTGTGTAAAGATTACACTTTGTATTGTCCTCTACTTGTGTAAAGATTACACTTTGTATTGTCCTCTACATGTGTAAAGATTACACTTTGTATTGTCCTCTACATGTGTAAAGATTACACTTTGTATTGTCCTCTACTTGTGTAAAGATTACACTTTGTATTGTCCTCTACATGTGTAAAGATTACACTTTGTGTTGTCCTCTACATGTGTAAAGATTACACTTTGTATTGTCCTCTACATGTGTAAAGATTACACTTTGTGTTGTCCTCTACATGTGTAAAGATTACACTTTGTATTGTCCTCTACATGTGTAAAGATTACACTTTGTATTGTCCTCTACATGTGTAAAGATTACACTTTGTATTGTCCTCTACATGTGTAAAGATTACACTTTGTATTGTCCTCTACATGTGTAAAGATTACACTTTGTATTGTCCTCTACATGTGTAAAGATTACACTTTGTATTGTCCTCTACATGTGTAAAGATTACACTTTGTATTGTCCTCTACTTGTGTAAAGATTACACTTTGTATTGTCCTCTACTTGTGTAAAGATTACACTTTGTATTGTCCTCTACATGTGTAAAGATTACACTTTGTGTTGTCCTCTACATGTGTAAAGATTACACTTTGTATTGTCCTCTACAGGTGTAAAGATTACACTTTGTATTGTCCTCTACATGTGTAAAGATTACACTTTGTATTGTCCTCTACAGGTGTAAAGATTACACTTTGTATTGTCCTCTACATGTGTAAAGATTACACTTTGTATTGTCCTCTACATGTGTAAAGATTACACTTTGTATTGTCCTCTACATGTGTAAAGATTACACTTTGTATTGTCCTCTACATGTGTAAAGATTACACTTTGTATTGTCCTCTACATGTGTAAAGATTACACTTTGTATTGTCCTCTACGTGTGTAAAGATTACACTTTGTATTGTCCTCTACATGTGTAAAGATTACACTTTGTATTGTCCTCTACATGTGTAAAGATTACACTTTGTATTGTCCTCTACATGTGTAAAGATTACACTTTGTATTGTCCTCTACATATGTAAAGATTACACTTTGTATTGTCCTCTACTTGTGTAAAGATTACACTTTGTATTGTCCTCTACTTGTGTAAAGATTACACTTTGTATTGTCCTCTACTTGTGTAAAGATTACACTTTGTAATATCCTCTATTATTTGACACATTACAAAACATTTATTGTTTTTCTTGAAGGAAACGGTAAAAGATCTGATCCCAGCATGAACCCTGACCCCATCATGAACCCTGACCCCAGCATGGACCCGGAACCCAAAGTGTCAGCAAGTCTTCTCCGTCGTGTCTTAGAATCAGACCCGCAGCAAATGAATCAGATCTTAGGTGTCATTGAGGTCAGTATACCAATTAGATGTAGCATTATGTCATTGAGGTCAGTATACTAATTTGATGTAGCATTATATCATTGATGTCAGTATACTAATTAGATGTAGCATTATGTCATTGAGGTCAGTATACCAATTAGATGTAGCATTGTGTCATTGAGGTCAGTATACCAATTAGATGTAGCATTATGTCATTGAGGTCAGTATACTAATTAGATGTAGCATTATGTCATTGAGGTCAGTATACTAATTTGATGTAGCATTATATAATTGAGGTCAGTATACTAATTAGGTGTAGCATTATGTCATTGAGATCAGTATACCAATTAGATGTAGCATTGTGTCATTGAGGTCAGTATACCAATTAGATGTAGCATTATGTCATTGAGGTCAGTATACTAATTAGATGTAGCATTATGTCATTGAGGTCAGTATACCAATTAGATGTAGCTTTTTGTCATTGAGGTCAATATACCAATTAGATTTAGCATCTTGTCATTGTGGTCAGTATACCAATTAGATTTAGCATTGTGTCATTGAGGTCAGTATACCAATTAGATGTAGCATTATGTCATTGAGGTCAGTATACTAATTAGATGTAGCATTATGTCATTGAGGTCAGTATACTAATTAGATGTAGCTTTTTGTCATTGAGGTCAATATACCAATTAGATTTAGCATCTTGTCATTGTGGTCAGTATACAGATACATTTTTGTTTGTGCATTTGTCAGTTGGGGTCAGTTTAGAACAGGTCGAAATTAACCTCATGGCAATCTATGCGGTTGACAAGGGCGACACATATTTAGTGCGGCAACAACAGCTGCAGTTCTTCACTAATAATTGATATAATGTATTTATGCTTACCTTAAAACATAAAGGTTAACCCTTACAGTCTCGGGCGCGTATATAGCGGGACTGAAGGTATGCATGGGAAAGTAGGTCGGTACGGGAAGGGTTAACTGTTCACTTTTTACATGAATATTAGATTAAGCTGTTCTAATTCGACCTACTTCCTTTTCCCCACTAGATGAAACAAGTTTGGCCTACACATTAGATGCTGGTCATGTTGAACAAAACACAATCATCATTTGTAATAGGGTCGTCCATCATTGACGTCAACAAGTTTAAGGAAATTTTAACTACCCCCCTCCCCCTTGTCAACTATAGTAAAACTTTCAGAGACCTCCATTTTCATATAAAATCATGTCAACACAACCTCCCCTCCCCCCCTTCCCATACCATATTGACTAACAAAATTTTAGATTCTGGCTTTTATGTATACAAATATATTACAGTCAAAAGGTCTATAAACAATGTTAATACATCTTAAAACTTGTTTAACAGATTTTTTATATTTTAAATTGAATATAACTCTCATAGGTGTGTGTGTGTGTGGAGGGGGCATGATGTGACATTTCCTGTGGGGGGGGGGGGCATGAAGCGACATTACCAAAAGGTTTTTTCCAATCTGAGGATTACATATTTTTTTTATTTTTTACCAACTTGGACGTTGGACGGAATACTGCACCGAGCTATATAATTACAAGACCAACCCTGATACCAGCATACTAAAGAACAACAGAAAAGAGAGCTGAAAAAATTATCTTTGTTGCTGAGCGAGGACGAAAAAGCATTACGAAGTTTAAATGGGGACAATTTTCCTGCTGAACTGTTGAAACATGGGGATGTAGCGGTAACCAAAACACTTACAACAATTTGCAAGAAGATATGGGAAAATAAAAAATGGCCCAAGGAATGGACCCAGTCACTCATAATGCCACTGCTCAAGAAAGGAAATATAAAACATTGCCAGAACTGCAATCTCATCAGCCACACTAACAAGGTAATTAATAATGCTAAAAGTTATCCTCATAAGACTTAAACCTGTAGCTGAGGAATTACTGGCAGAAGAGCAGGCAGATTTCAGACACGGCAAAAGCACAACTGAGCAGATTTTCATCTGCCGCCTGCTCATAGAAAAAAAAAACATACAACACCAAAGCGAACTCCATCATAGCTTCATAGATTTCAAGAAAGCATTTGGTCCTGTATGGCACGAGGGACTGTGGCAAGCGATGAGAAGCTACAACATTGAAATAGGGGCTGGTACAGGCGATCGATGCACTCTACAATCAAGCGAGCACTGAAATTCAACTTTATGATTGTATAGGAGATTTCTTCATGATATTAATTGGAGTCCGTCAATGTTGCATGATGTCGCCAGTCTTGTTCAATATCTTCCTAGAAAAGATCATACAAGAAACACTCCATGAGTACCATTCCATCTCTAATGGTGGAAGACCCTATGAAATCTAAGATTTGCTGATGGTATCCACCTGCTGGCCGGGAGCAACAAAGAACTACAATGATAATTTTTTTCAAAGAAGTATTTTTTGAATCTAATGTTATTTTCTTTTCACCAATCATATTTTAACACAATTTTAGTTGTTCAATAGTTAAAAGGAAATGTGTGCACCAGTTAAGAATTAGCAAGTTCTATTTCCACCGTTTGTTCTATTTCCACCGTTTGTTCTATTTCCACTGTTTGTTCTATTTCCACCGTTTGTTCTATTTCCACCGTTTGTTCTATTTCCACTGTTTGTTCTATTTCCACCGTTTGTTCTATTTCCACTGTTTGTTCCAATTTTCCTTCTCTCCCACGCACTTTAAATTCGTTGACTTCCCTGTCTCCCTACCTCTTCCACCTTTCACTAACACTAATTGCCACACGCACCTTTCACTAATTGCCACACGCACCTTTCACTAATTGCCACACGCACCTTTCACTAATTGCCACACGCACCTTTCACTAATTGCCACCCACACCTTTCACTAATTGCCACACGCACCTTTCACTAATTGCCACACGCACCTTTCACTAATTGCCACCCATACATTTCACTAATTGCCACACCCACCTTTCACTAATTGCCACACCCACCTTTCACTAATTGCCACACCCATCTTTCACTAATTGCCACACCCATCTTTCACTAATTGCCACACCCATCTTTCACTAATTGCCACACGCACCTTTCACTAATTGCCACCCATACATTTCACTAATTGCCACACCCACCTTTCACTAATTGCCACACCCACCTTTCACTAATTGCCACACCCACCTTTCACTAATTGCCACACCCATCTTTCACTAATTGCCACACGCACCTTTCACTAATTGCCACCCATACATTTCACTAATTGCCACACCCACCTTTCACTAATTGCCACACCCACCTTTCACTAATTGCCACACCCATCTTTCACTAATTGCCACACGCACCTTTCACTAATTGCCACACGCACCTTTCACTAATTGCCACCCACACCTTTCACTAATTGCCACACGCACCTTTCACTAATTGCCACACGCACCTTTCACTAATTGCCACCCATACATTTCACTAATTGCCACACCCACCTTTCACTAATTGCCACACCCACCTTTCACTAATTGCCACACCCATCTTTCACTAATTGCCACACCCATCTTTCACTAATTGCCACACCCATCTTTCACTAATTGCCACAGGCACCTTTCACTAATTGCCACCCATACATTTCACTAATTGCCACACCCACCTTTCACTAATTGCCACACCCACCTTTCACTAATTGCCACACCCACCTTTCACTAATTGCCACACCCATCTTTCACTAATTGTCACACCCATCTTTCACTAATTGCCACACCCATCTTTCACTAATTGCCACACCCATCTTTCACTAATTGCCACACCCATCTTTCACTAATTGCCACACCCATCTTTCACTAATTGCCACACGCACCTTTCACTAATTGCCACCCATACATTTCACTAATTGCCACACCCACCTTTCACTAATTGCCACACCCACCTTTCACTAATTGCCACACCCATCTTTCACTAATTGCCACACCCACCTTTCACTAATTGCCACACGCACCTTTCACTAATTGCCACACGCACCTTTCACTAATTGCCACCCATACATTTCACTAATTGCCACACCCACCTTTCACTAATTGCCACACCCACCTTTCACTAATTGCCACACCCATCTTTCACTAATTGCCACACCCATCTTTCACTAATTGCCACACCCATCTTTCACTAATTGCCACACGCACCTTTCACTAATTGCCACCCATACATTTCACTAATTGCCACACCCATCTTTCACTAATTGCCACACCCACCTTTCACTAATTGCCACACGCACCTTTCACTAATTGCCACCCACACCTTTCACTAATTGCCACACGCACCTTTCACTAATTGCCACACGCACCTTTCACTAATTGCCACCCATACATTTCACTAATTGCCACACCCACCTTTCACTAATTGCCACACCCACCTTTCACTAATTGCCACACCCATCTTTCACTAATTGCCACACCCATCTTTCACTAATTGCCACACCCATCTTTCACTAATTGCCACACCCATCTTTCACTAATTGCCACACGCACCTTTCACTAATTGCCACCCATACATTTCACTAATTGCCACACCCACCTTTCACTAATTGCCACACCCACCTTTCACTAATTGCCACACCCACCTTTCACTAATTGCCACACCCATCTTTCACTAATTGCCACACCCACCTTTCACTAATTGCCACACCCATCTTTCACTAATTGCCACACCCACCTTTCACTAATTGCCACACCCATCTTTCACTAATTGCCACACGCACCTTTCACTAATTGCCACCCATACATTTCACTAATTGCCACACCCACCTTTCACTAATTGCCACACCCACCTTTCACTAATTGCCACACCCATCTTTCACTAATTGCCACACCCACCTTTCACTAATTGCCACACCCACCTTTCACTAATTACCACACCCACCTTTCACTAATTGCCACACCCACCTTTCACTAATTGCCACACCCACCTTTCACTAATTGCCACACCCATCTTTCACTAATTGCCACACCCATCTTTCACTAATTGCCACACCCACCTTTCACTAATTGCCACACCCACCTTTCACTAATTGCCACACCCACCTTTCACTAATTGCCACACCCATCTTTCACTAATTGCCACACCCATCTTTCACTAATTGCCACACATATCTTTCACTAATTGCCACACCCATCTTTCACTAATTGCCACACCCATCTTTCACTAATTGCCACACCCATCTTTCACTAATTGCCACACCCATCTTTCACTAATAGCCACACCACCCTTTCACTAATAGCCACACCAACCTTTCAATCTACTGATAATTATACAATTTTTCCTTCTACATTTTTTTTCCGGAAAAAAAAAACTTACAACTTTCTAAATATTTAAGCGACCGAATCTTACCGTACTAGTACTAAGCACCAATAATATAAGTTTATATTTATATACCAGAAAAAAAAATTAATTCCCCCCTCCCCCCATTCATTATTTCCAAGTACCCACACACACCTTATCTCCCCTCCCTCTTCCAATAGCACTATAAGATTCCCTTTTGATTAAAATGGTACAATTCTAGAATGCATGTTGAGGAGTGATTGACCAAATAATTTATTATAAAAAGTGACAATGATGACCCCCCTCCCCCAACAGAATTATCAAAACTTTTTCATCCTTCTCTTACCTATGTTGTTGACATAATTAACGGGCGATTCTAAATGTGGTTATAAATCAATTAAATGAGATTGCAATAATAGTATATCTCTAAAATAAATCTTTTTTATAACCTTATTGAGCTTAATTTTTTTTCAGATGGTATTTTTTTAAATAGTTCACTTTTGCATTCTGTAGGATTTCGAAAGGCCTGAAATAATTGAGGAAAGGCAGTTATTGCCCTTGACGGAAACAGGATACAGGACAGGAGAAGAGGTTGGCCAATTGTTTAATGGAAACAAATTCAATGTGGCAACAATAAGAAGATATCTAAATACTCTCGTAAGTAAAATTGAATCTAAATACTCTCGTAAGTAAAATTAAATATAAATACTCTCGTAAGTAAAATTGAATTTAAATACTCTCGTAAGTAAAATTGAATCTAAATACTCTCGTAAGTAAAATTAAATATAAATACTCTCGTAAGTAAAATTGAATCTAAATACTCTCGTAAGTAAAATTGAATCTAAATACTCTCGTAAGTAAAATTGAATCTAAATACTCTCGTAAGTAAAATTGAATCTAAATACTCCCGTAAGTAAAATTGAATCTAAATAGGCCTACTCTCGTAAGTAAAATTGAATCTAAATACTCTCGTAAGTAAAATTGAATCTAAATACTCCCGTAAGTAAAATTGAATCTAAATACTCTCTTAAGTAAAATTGAATCTAAATTCTCCCGTAAGTAAAATTGAATCTAAATACTCTCTTAAGTAAAATTGAATCTAAATACTCTCGTAAGTAAAATTGAATCTAAATACTCTCGTAAGTAAAATTGAATCATTACCAACAAACTTAAAATTGGTAAATTTTAAATTCTTATCATCATTTGAATTGGTCGATTATGTTAGACTTTATTCTTACTTTTTTATTAACTTTAAAGCTTATCTTAAAGCCAAGTTTAATACTAAACTTAATACTTACTTTTATTCCAACTCTAATGCCGATTTCAATGATAACTGTTATGCCAACTTTAATGCCGAATTCTAACTAAGCACTGCTAGCTGTAGTTTAAATTTCTATTGTTTTATTTTTAGTTTACTCGAATTTGTCATTTACTTAGTAACTCATACGGTGACACCATGGATGATTAATTAAAGCCTATCTCTTATAGTGGTGGCAACAAAAAAATATGTTAAAATAGTTATAATACAATCAGCCATAAAAACCAAGGCATTGAACATTTTTCTACATCATGTTCACCAAAGCTATATGTCATGTCAGTTGACAGCTGTTCAGTAGTTTATTAGATATTTTACTACTGAGGTAATAGTGTTAGTCCAATAGTGTTAGTCCAATAGTGTTCAATAAAGAATTCTTTTCATAGTTTTATCACTGATTTAGATCTAAATAGAACTATATACTTGGATTAGAGTAAAAAATATTTTTTAATTGTTTTTTTTTCTCCATGTGAAAATACCGCCCACAAAGAAAGAAAAATCAGTTCATTAGTTCATTTATTTTGAAACAGAATCCCATTAACAGAGTAAATATTTAACAAACATTTAGTTACCGGTAATTAAAAAACTTGCTTATCAAGCATGGTATCTACAAACATTCAATTTATACATAGGAATACTTCATGCTGTGTAATGAATATCTCCATCAAATTAAATTGTACTTAGTACAGGCATATGTCAATTAAAATCTCACTATTCTTCATAAGAATTGGTCAAAGATAGATAACTCATTTTTTACTCGTGTTCCCTTCTATTTTCTCCCTTAAACTTATGAATTTTTTTTTCTTAGCTTATAATGTTTAATGGTTATTAGCTAAAATTTTTCACATGCATTTAGTTTTGGTTGAAAAAAAAATAAAAAACTGATCTGTTTTTTTTAAAAATAGAAATTGCAACACGATATCAGGAACAGTGGCGAAGAATTCAAGTAACTTTAAATTTGAACACAAGAATGTCATCCAATGAGATATGACATAACAAGCATGCCGTGATCTCATCTATTTGAAACCAGATGACTTATTGGTTATTCTTTTGAAGTCATGTGACCCCACTGTCAAAACAATAAACTATGTTTTTCATTTACGTCGAAAGTTTTGTGTCCATTTTTATAGCGTTAGCTGAGCTAATAATATTTCTTCTGTCGTTAGTTTAAAAATTTGTAAATAATTCAATAGGGATATCTTTTTCTTGTTTGGTGTATAATTATGTGTACTTCATTGCGTTGTAACTGTAAGTCTTATATATAATAAGATTACAGTGGTTCCTTCTAGAGAGAAGATTATTAATCCACCCAATACTTTCGAAAACATCTGTTTATTTATATACGTTTCTAAAATCACAATAAAACTATCAAACATTATTCCCAAGCAAATGTTTATTTGGAATTTTAGAAGGGTAAACCATAAAAAGTATGGGTGTATTCTTAAGTTTAATAAAAAAAACTATGGAATAATTTAAGAAATAATAGTATGGGATTATGGACATTCATTTGATTGCAATGTTTTTCACATTATAACAGGATAAGCTAATATTAAATTTGTGGAAAATTCATAGTGCCTAGAACAGAAGAAAAACAAAAGGGACTATATAGTATATTATAGTTTCAAGTAAAGTTAATTCATTTATAATCATAGCTATATCATAACTAAATCAAGCTATATCATAATACATTTCCAAAGTAGATTTGAAAGGAAAAAAATAATTTATAAAATAAACCTGAATAAATTAAATGTAAAAATAAACTAAGAGAAAACATTAGCAAGACTTTATAATAGCATACACACAAACATAAAGTAAAAATACAAGACTGTATAATAGCATACACACAAACATAAAGTAAAAATACAAGACTGTATAATAGCATAGACACAAACATAAAGTAAAAATACAAGACTGTATAATAGCATACACACAAACATAAAGTAAAAATACAAGACTGTATAATAGCATACACACAAACATAAAGTAAAAATACAAGACTGTATAATAGCATACACACAAACATAAAGTAAAAATACAAGACTGTATAATAGCATACACACAAACATAAAGTAAAAATACAAGACTGTATAATAGCATACACACAAACATAAAGTAAAAATACAAGACTGTATAATAGCATACACACAAACATAAAGTAAAAATACAAGACTTTATAATAGCATACACACAAACATAAAGTAAAAATACAAGACTTTATAATAGCATACACACAAACATAAAGTAAAAATACAAGACTGTATAATAGCATACACACAAACATAAAGTAAAAATACAAGACTGTATAATAGCATACACACAAACATAAAGTAAAAATACAAGACTGTATAATAGCATACACACAAACATAAAGTAAAAATACAAGACTGTATAATAGCATACACACAAACATAAAGTAAAAATACAAGACTGTATAATAGCATACACACAAACATAAAGTAAAAATACAAGACTGTATAATAGCATACACACAAACATAAAGTAAAAATACAAGACTGTATAATAGCATACACACAAACATAAAGTAAAAATACAAGACTGTATAATAGCATACACACAAACATAAAGTAAAAATACAAGACTGTATAATAGCATACACACAAACATAAAGTAAAAATACAAGACTGTATAATAGCATACACACAAACATAAAGTAAAAATACAAGACTGTATAATAGCATACACACAAACATATAGTAAAAATACAAGACTGTATAATAGCATACACACAAACATAAAGTAAAAATACAAGACTGTATAATAGCATACACACAAACATAAAGTAAAAATACAAGACTGTATAATAGCATACACACAAACATATAGTAAAAATACAAGACTGTATAATAGCATACACACAAACATAAAGTAAAAATACAAGACTGTATAATAGCATACACACAAACATAAAGTAAAAATACAAGACTGTATAATAGCATACACACAAACATAAAGTAAAAATACAAGACTGTATAATAGCATACACACAAACATAAAGTAAAAATACAAGACTGTATAATAGCATACACACAAACATAAAGTAAAAATACAAGACTGTATAATAGCATACACACAAACATAAAGTAAAAATACAAGACTGTATAATAGCATACACACAAACATAAAGTAAAAATACAAGACTGTATAATAGCATACACACAAACATAAAGTAAAAATACAAGACTGTATAATAGCATACACACAAACATAAAGTAAAAATACAAGACTGTATAATAGCATAGACACAAACATAAAGTAAAAATACAAGACTGTATAATAGCATACACACAAACATAAAGTAAAAATACAAGACTGTATAATAGCATACACACAAACATAAAGTAAAAATACAAGACTGTATAATAGCATACACACAAACATAAAGTAAAAATACAAGACTGTATAATAGCATACACACAAACATAAAGTAAAAATACAAGACTGTATAATAGCATACACACAAACATAAAGTAAAAATACAAGACTGTATAATAGCATACACACAAACATAAAGTAAAAATACAAGACTGTATAATAGCATAGACACAAACATAAAGTAAAAATACAAGACTGTATAATAGCATACACACAAACATAAAGTAAAAATACAAGACTGTATAATAGCATACACACAAACATAAAGTAAAAATACAAGACTGTATAATAGCATACACACAAACATAAAGTAAAAATACAAGACTGTATAATAGCATACACACAAACATAAAGTAAAAATACAAGACTGTATAATAGCATACACACAAACATAAAGTAAAAATACAAGACTGTATAATAGCATACACACAAACATAAAGTAAAAATACAAGACTGTATAATAGCATACACACAAACATAAAGTAAAAATACAAGACTGTATAATAGCATACACACAAACATAAAGTAAAAATACAAGACTGTATAATAGCATACACACAAACATAAAGTAAAAATACAAGACTTTATAATAGCATACACACAAACATAAAGTAAAAATACAAGACTTTATAATAGCATACACACAAACATAAAGTAAAAATACAAGACTGTATAATAGCATACACACAAACATAAAGTAAAAATACAAGACTGTATAATAGCATACACACAAACATAAAGTAAAAATACAAGACTGTATAATAGCATACACACAAACATAAAGTAAAAATACAAGACTGTATAATAGCATACACACAAACATAAAGTAAAAATACAAGACTGTATAATAGCATACACACAAACATAAAGTAAAAATACAAGACTGTATAATAGCATACACACAAACATAAAGTAAAAATACAAGACTGTATAATAGCATACACACAAACATAAAGTAAAAATACAAGACTGTATAATAGCATACACACAAACATAAAGTAAAAATACAAGACTGTATAATAGCATACACACAAACATAAAGTAAAAATACAAGACTGTATAATAGCATACACACAAACATAAAGTAAAAATACAAGACTGTATAATAGCATACACACAAACATATAGTAAAAATACAAGACTGTATAATAGCATACACACAAACATAAAGTAAAAATACAAGACTGTATAATAGCATACACACAAACATAAAGTAAAAATACAAGACTGTATAATAGCATACACACAAACATATAGTAAAAATACAAGACTGTATAATAGCATACACACAAACATAAAGTAAAAATACAAGACTGTATAATAGCATACACACAAACATAAAGTAAAAATACAAGACTGTATAATAGCATACACACAAACATAAAGTAAAAATACAAGACTGTATAATAGCATACACACAAACATAAAGTAAAAATACAAGACTGTATAATAGCATACACATAAACATAAAGTAAAAATACAAGACTGTATAATAGCATACACACAAACATAAAGTAAAAATACAAGACTGTATAATAGCATACACACAAACATAAAGTAAAAATACAAGACTGTATAATAGCATAGACACAAACATAAAGTAAAAATACAAGACTGTATAATAGCATACACACAAACATAAAGTAAAAATACAAGACTGTATAATAGCATACACACAAACATAAAGTAAAAATACAAGACTGTATAATAGCATACACACAAACATAAAGTAAAAATACAAGACTGTATAATAGCATACACACAAACATAAAGTAAAAATACAAGACTGTATAATAGCATACACACAAACATAAAGTAAAAATACAAGACTGTATAATAGCATACACACAAACATAAAGTAAAAATACAAGACTGTATAATAGCATAGACACAAACATAAAGTAAAAATACAAGACTGTATAATAGCATACACACAAACATAAAGTAAAAATACAAGACTGTATAATAGCATACACACAAACATAAAGTAAAAATACAAGACTGTATAATAGCATACACACAAACATAAAGTAAAAATACAAGACTGTATAATAGCATACACACAAACATAAAGTAAAAATACAAGACTGTATAATAGCATACACACAAACATAAAGTAAAAATACAAGACTGTATAATAGCATACACACAAACATAAAGTAAAAATACAAGACTTTATAATAGCATACACACAAACATAAAGTAAAAATACAAGACTTTATAATAGCATACTGTTACGAATATCGGTCATAAATGAATGACGTAGTAAGGCATTGACCTCTTAACAAGTGCGTATCAGAGTCCAAAGCGACCAAGGTTTGACCTTTATGCCCTGAGGGCAGTTTAAATAAAATAATTCGTTCAAATCCCGTGGAAATTGGAGGATAATTCTGGATCGTAGTAATTATAGAGAAAGAGGTTAAAATGCGTATTAAGACCCTGTAGAATCTTCGATGATCGTTTTCTTTGTAAAGTCCCGACCTCCTTAAAGTTAGTTCAGTTTAAACGTTTGTAGAGTGAAGTCGCTAATATTCATTTGTATATTGTATGCCATTGTATTGAAACTTATGTTGCCATCAGTTGATGAAGTTTATTGATCGTTTATATTGAGTCTACAATTTAAATAAAATTGTTTATTCAACAACTGGAGTTGTTTGATCTATCATTGTTGAGAAAGGTGTTGAAGATAATTATCACGAATATAACTACATTGCTGCATAGACCTGTCAGTCAAGGAACCCCTAGCTTGGGCTACAGATTAGCAGAATCTAGAGACTTCTAATAAAGATACAACTATATTCATTGAATCCGATTTAACGAGTCGTAATAATAGTCATCAAACCTAAAGAGGTACATAACAGTTTGGGGTCTTCGTCCGATATAGTTGTATAGTGAAGCATATATTCAAGTTGTGTTGTGTTGTGTGTTGGAGCAGTGACCTACTGAGCAAGCCTAAGAACGCTGAAATTATTCTTCCGATTGGAAAAACGTAAGTTGGAAAAATTTACCACTTTATAAATCTCTTAACTAAAGAATGGAATTTATTGAAAATCCAGAAGAAGAAGTTCTGAAAACTTTATCAATAAAGAAGTTAAAAGAGATCGCTGAGATCTTAAAGATAGAAGTTACTGAAACTACACCATCGAGGACTGTGTTGACACAGCAGATAAAAGATGTGTTGATTGCGAGTGGCAAGTTGAAAGTAGAATCAAGCGCGGAGGGATATCAAGTTGAAGGTCAGACGTCGAAATCTATGTCCGAACAGTTTAGATTTCAGTTAGAAATGAAACGGATGGAAATGGAGATGGAACAAAAACGTTTTGATCGTGAGATAGAAGAAAAACGTCTTGAGATGGAAGATAAGAAAAGTCAAAGAGAAAGTCAGGAAAGAATAGAGCTAGCAAAGATAGGAGCAACTAAAAAAGAATCTCATAATGATGTAGAGATGGCCAGATGGAAAAAGCTAGTCCCTACCTACATTGATAAAGAAAGTGAAATAGCTAATTTCTTCCAGACCTTTGAAATTTCTTGCAGAGATTTTAAGTTCCCAGAAGATAAATGGGGAATATTAGTCAGAACAGCTTTTACTCAGGGAAGGGCAAGAGATTGTGTTCTATTGTTAAAAGAGGAGAATTTAAATGATTATGAAATCATTAAAGATACTGTACTTAAAGCCTATAACCAAATACCGGAAAGTTATCGGAAAAGGTTCCGTCAGTACACAATGTCCCCTTACCAAACACACTTAGACTTCCTTCGAGCAGAAGAAAAGCTAATGGATCAGTGGATAAAATCCAGAAATATCTCCACATTAAAAGAAATGAAAGATATCATTCTCTTAGAGGATTTTATTAACAAAGTGAGGCCGGATATAAGAATGTATTTATCCGAGCGTGATATCACTGACCCACATAAGGCTGCTGATTTAGCTGAACAGTACACATTGTGTCATAGGACAGCTGATGGAAAGAATGTTAATAGGCCACAACGGCAAGCAGAAAACACACAACAACAACATCGTGAAAAAGAGCATTTTGTGAAACAAAATGATGTTAATAAAAAACCTGTCTACAAAAACGTCCAATGTACTTTTTGTAAAAGAACAGGACATAGCATCGAAGACTGTTGGAGTATACGAAGCGACAAAAGACCTAACAAAGTGGTAATGTGCACTAGCCATAAACCAATACAGAATGTACAAGAAAGCGAAAATACAAACGAACTGAATTCGAAGAAAGATTATTCTAAACCAGAAACACTGAGGGTGGATTTGCCTGAGAGCAAAAGTCAGAAGGTAGAGAAATCTACAACTGAAGATAATGAGGATAAATATCCTGATTATAAATACAGAATGGCTACTATTGGATTAATTGTCCAAGTCCACAGAGACGAAAAAGTAGACCAAAGTATTTTTGACTCGGAAAAGAGTCTGAAGTCATCGAAAGATGAAACAACACCCGAAAGTCATGGTCAAGGGAAGAATGAAACTGACACAGAGACTCTGTGCAGTTTTCAACCGTTCATTAGTGAAGGTTGTGTGGCCTTACAAAAGGAAGGACCACTGAAGTCCGTAAAAATATTACGAGACACAGGGGCATCATTAACCCTGCTGCTTAAAGATGTATTACCATTGAATGATAATACATTGACAGGACAGACTGTCCTAGTGAGAGGTTTTGAATGGAAAGAAGAAATACCTCTACATAGGATATACCTATCATCTGGCTTGGTGACAGGATATGTGACAGTTGGAGTAATATCAAAACTTCCTGTTGAGGGCATATCCGTTATCCTAGCAAATGATTTGGCGAAAGGGAGGGTGAGACCTGAACTGATTGTAAAGGAAAATCCAGACCCTAGTCCTATTGTGGAGACAGGAAAAGAAAAAGAACTTTATCCTGTAGGTGATGTCATAAAAGGTATGACACCACAGAAAAAGAAAGAAGAAATTATCTCACAAGAAAAGAAAAAGAAAGAAGAAATTCTCCCACGAGAGAAGAAAGAGGAAGAAGAAGTGGAACGTGATACTACTATTTTCTCCATGAGTGAAGATTGTCCGAAAGGAAATGAACAATCAAAGAAGTCATCACAAAATGAATTGACTGCTGAACAGAAAGTAGACCCAGAGTTGCTACAGTTGCATGAGAAAGCTGTCGACGAGAAAGAAAATCCTACTACTGATGTCTATGAACAGATAGACCACAGCATAAACAAACAACAATGCAAACCTGCAGTTGCCGGTACAGATGAAGATTGGAGGAGCATCACTGAAGAAACGAGTGCGGAGAGCTGGACCGAAACTATCAAAAGCTATGGGTTACCACAATCCATACCGACAGATCGAAGGACCAACTTCGCCCCGGAACTCTTCAATCCAGTCCTAAAGAACTTATGCCTGGAGCAGGAGATGTCAACTGAATCCCATCCGGAAAGTCGAGGAGCCTATGGACCAATCTTTGGACCCACTGTCCGAGGACCACTCAAACTACTTCAAGAGGAATGGCAGACCGAACTGGATCTCCTTGGGCTGAGCAAGTACCTAGATAAGTACATAAAATTTTTGTCTGACATAACTGTGTTTGTTAGAAAAAAATTGTACACTGCTCACATGCAGATGCCATTGTTGTGTGATGAAAGAAAGGCAAAAATATTATATCATTTGAAAATGATAAAGCCTTACCTTCTGAAAACAATTGGAATAAGCTTGATGTTGTTAACATTGTTACTCTTATTTGTAAAATTTATGCCTGGAGTTCAGGATGAATTGAATGACAGATTCACTGATAGTTAGTTACCAAACTTACTATTTTAAAACTAAATCCCTTACTTGTGAAGAAAAAGGACTGAGTAAAAGTATTGTTAGAGTAAATATCATTATAGTGTGATATTTCTAAACAAACTTGTTAGGTTGAGCATTTAAAATAATTGCTATAAGAGAAAAAGATCAGTTTTATCCGCAGAATTGGTTTCTAAATCAGAGGACATTATAAATGTGGACTGATTATAAGATATGTTTGAGAATCTCTGGAAATGATAATTGAAACATTTGGCAGAGAGGATAATTTGATTGAAAAAGATGTAAATGGTTTTAAGAAAAGAGAATTTTCTATCACTAAAGTATTGAGAAATGTTTATGATTGTACTATGGAAATTTATTTTATCATGTACTGTTGTTGAAATAATTGCACTGAGTCAGTATGCAAATTTCTTCTATGTGAATTTATTCATTTGTAATATTATCATTGAATGTATGATAATGTAGGGTAAAAATAGTTGCAGCAAGGCAGAACTATGACTAACAAGAATTCCAAGAAATGTATTATATATGATTTTTCACTTTTAGGATACTGTTACATGAAAAGCAGACCAAAAGTAGAAACTAATAAAACTTTGTAATCCTTATGTTGTAAAAATTTAGGATGTGCCACTGATTTGACACTGTAAACCAGAATGATTGAGAATTTCATGGTTGAAAATTTATAATGTTGACATACCAATGTTTAGCTAATGTATGATTAATTAAGGATTTCATGTCAAGATTGTAAAACTAATCTATATTTTTTCTGTATTAGTTAAAATAGATTGAATGAATTGTATTGACAAGCAAAAGACTGGGTAGACCTGAACACTGTGGAAGTAACAGGAACCTAGAACCTATGAATAAAACCTTTATGGAAAATGGAAAAGAGCAATGTACACCACTGAAAAGATTGGAAATGAAATGTTTTACCACACCAGTCAAACCAGCAGTTTGTTTTGTACATAAATTGTTACATTGATTTCGCTATGAAAAAAAAAAATTAATAGTAGCCTATGCTTAACTCTTTTCCACTTCAATAATATTGTATTTGAAATGTCTTTAATGTAATCTAAAGAAAATAATTACTTACTGTTTAGTAATAAGATTGTATGAAGATGATAACTTGCTTTAATTGATAGTTAATTAAGTAAATTAACCAATTTGTTTCAAGTAAATCCATGATTGTCTGAATGTTTCAATTTAAAACTGCTGTGAACTCTTTTAAAAAGAAAATAATGACGTCGAAAGGTCATGGTAAAATGAAAGATTGAAATATTTTTAATGAAATTGTCTATAAACTATTTTAATTCTGGAACAGACTATGTTTAATTTCCTTAAAATAACATAAATGAATTTGACTTTGAGAAGATAATGGTTGTTAAATAATGCTCATTTAGTTACGATAACTATTTAATCGCATAGCAATATTTTTTTGACCTAGGCTGTGATGAGGTAAATTTGCATAGCGATGTCAATATTGTTAGAATCAATTGGGAATGAGAGAGAAAAAAAAAGAGAGAGAGAGAGAAAGGCGGAATTGACCTACATTTTGGGTCGCGTCACCGACAGTTGTCTAATGTTGTCCAAGCCTACAGGCTGAAAAAAAAAAATACTGTCGAGAAAATGATCGTGTTGTTGTGTAATTAGGTCAAGCCTAGTAGTATTTTTTTCATCAAGAGCGTTGGTTTTTTTTTCTCCTTATGAAAAAATAAGTCGTGTCTGCATAGACATTAAGTGATTTTTTTCTTTTGTTGTTTGATTACAAATGTAAAAGATATTAGTTTATAAATTAAATGGACGAGAGAGTTTTTATTACAGTGGAATGTTCAATGTAATAGAAATTATTAACTTGTATTATATTATATCTATTAAGAATGATTATGTATTTTTCTTGTATACAAGATTTAGATAAACAATTTAATTGTCCATTGTTTTGAATTAAAAATGGAATGATTGAATGACTATAGTTAAGCCATTTGATAAGATGAATTTATATTGCATATATTATTA
Organism: Anisus vortex; assembly: GCA_949126835.1. NCBI lineage: Eukaryota > Metazoa > Mollusca > Gastropoda > Planorbidae > Anisus > Anisus vortex. The sequence continues at coordinate 234,217 of OX421497.1, read as the reverse complement.
TGTTATTGTTATCAGTTCGATTGAATTATTGGGATCGCCAATTGAACTGTATTGTTTTTCCCGGAATATTTTCTTTTATAATTATTCCTTAAAATTAACATTTTTCGTATGGTTAAAATGTAAAGGAAATAATTATAAAGCTATAGAAGGGGGGGGGGATGTAAAAGTAAAAATACAAGACTGTATAATAGCATACACACAAACATAAAGTAAAAATACAAGACTTTATAATAGCATACACACAAACATAAAGTAAAAATACAAGACTGTATAATAGCATACACACAAACATAAAGTAAAAATACAAGACTGTATAATAGCATACACACAAACATAAAGTAAAAATACAAGACTGTATAATAGCATACACACAAACATAAAGTAAAAATACAAGACTGTATAATAGCATACACACAAACATAAAGTAAAAATACAAGACTGTATAATAGCATACACACAAACATAAAGTAAAAATACAAGACTGTATAATAGCATACACACAAACATAAAGTAAAAATACAAGACTGTATAATAGCATACACACAAACATATAGTAAAAATACAAGACTGTATAATAGCATACACACAAACATAAAGTAAAAATACAAGACTGTATAATAGCATACACACAAACATAAAGTAAAAATACAAGACTGTATAATAGCATACACACAAACATAAAGTAAAAATACAAGACTGTATAATAGCATACACACAAACATAAAGTAAAAATACAAGACTGTATAATAGCATACACACAAACATAAAGTAAAAATACAAGACTGTATAATAGCATACACACAAACATAAAGTAAAAATACAAGACTGTATAATAGCATACACACAAACATAAAGTAAAAATACAAGACTGTATAATAGCATACACACAAACATAAAGTAAAAATACAAGACTGTATAATAGCATACACACAAACATAAAGTAAAAATACAAGACTGTATAATAGCATACACACAAACAAAAAGTAAAAATACAAGACTGTATAATAGCATACACACAAACATAAAGTAAAAATACAAGACTGTATAATAGCATACACACAAACATATAGTAAAAATACAAGACTGTATAATAGCATACACACAAACATATAGTAAAAATACAAGACTGTATAATAGCATACACACAAACATAAAGTAAAAATACAAGACTGTATAATAGCATACACACAAACATAAAGTAAAAATACAAGACTGTATAATAGCATACACACAAACATAAAGTAAAAAATACAAGACTGTATAATAGCATACACACAAACATAAAGTAAAAATACAAGACTGTATAATAGCATACACACAAACATAAAGTAAAAATACAAGACTGTATAATAGCATACACACAAACATAAAGTAAAAATACAAGACTGTATAATAGCATACACACAAACATAAAGTAAAAATACAAGACTGTATAATAGCATACACACAAACATAAAGTAAAAATACAAGACTGTATAATAGCATACACACAAACATAAAGTAAAAATACAAGACTGTATAATAGCATACACACAAACATAAAGTAAAAATACAAGACTGTATAATAGCATACACACAAACATAAAGTAAAAATACAAGACTGTATAATAGCATACACACAAACATAAAGTAAAAATACAAGACTGTATAATAGCATACACACAAACATAAAGTAAAAATACAAGACTGTATAATAGCATACACACAAACATAAAGTAAAAATACAAGACTGTATAATAGCATACACACAAACATAAAGTAAAAATACAAGACTGTATAATAGCATACTATTACGTATCAATTAATTTTTGTAATGGCTCGTCAAACGTAATAAAGAACAGAGTATTATTAACAATAAAACCGTAAAAACGAAGTTTTTATTATACTCCCTTTATTTGCAAACTAAGTTTACCATCAGGTAATGAAATAATTTAAAAGAAATATTTTTCTTTAGTCTTCTTAGGTAGGGCCTATTGGATATTATTGGCTCACTACAAAACTAAAAATTTCGAATCGGTAATGTCGGCAAATACATATCTAATTATAACGATTGCGCATTTTTTTTTAAATGTGTGAAGCATAAATTTTTTTCTACCTTTGCACCGAAAAAATATAAAAAGTTGCACAGGCATATCTCTTATACTTTCCTTTTAAGAAATGAATATTGTCATAAGTGTAGTCCTCTTAAGTCGTTTTAACTGAAAATTTGATAGTATGTATTGTTAGGCGCCACAAATCTGCTGTCCAAATTTCAGCTTGATCGGACCACGGGAAGTGGTCGAAAAATCGACGCCAATTTTTGCACCCACGACGATTGCAGACAGACAGACAGAAAATGCAACTTAAAATAAAGGAAGTAAAAAACACAATACCAAACAAAAATACTCTAAAGTCAAGAGTTAAGTTTACCAAAATCCGTTTGCGATTTAAAACATATTTGCACTTTACTACAAATAAAGTTATTTTTCATTTATATTTGCACTCAACTACAAATAAAGTTATTTTTCATTTATATTTGCACTAAACTACATATAAAGATACTTTTCATTTATATTTGCACTAAACTACAAATAAAGTTATTTTATTATTTTTTTTTTGCACTAAACTACAAATAAAGTTTTTTTTCCATTTATATTTTGTTATGGACTGTCTCTATGAAGACTATTATTACGACTTGTTAAATCGGATTCAATGAATATAGTTGTATCTTTATTAGAAGTCTCTAGATTCTGCTAATCTGTAGCCCAAGCTAGGGGTTCCTTGACTGACAGGTCTATGCAGCAATGTAGTTATATTCGTGATAATTAGCTTCAACACCTTTCTCAACAATGATAGATCAAACAACTCCAGTTGTTGAATAAACAATTTTATTTAAATTGTAGACTCAATATAAACGATCAATAAATGCATCAACTGGTGGCAACATAAGTATTTCCATAAATGGCATATAATATACAAGTATCAATATAGCGACTTCACTCTACAAACTTTCAAACTGAACTAACTTTAAGGAGGTGGGGACTTTACAAAGAAAACTATCATCGAAGATTCTACAGGGTCTTAATACGCATTTTAACCTCTTTCCCTATAGAATACTACGATCCAGAATTATCCTCCAATTTCCACGGAATTTGAACGAATTATTTTATTTAAACTGCCCTCAGGGCAGAAAGGTCAAACCTTGGTCGCCTTGGACTCTAATACGCACTTGTTAAGAGGTCAATGCCTTACTACGTCATTCATTTATTACCGATATTCGTAACACCACCACCCTTCAAAAGTTTTATAATTATTTCTTTTACATTTTAACAATACTAAAAAATGTTAATTTTAAGGAATAATTATAAAAGAAAATATTCCGGGGAAAACAATTCAGTTCAATTGGCTATCCCAATAATTCAATCGAACTGATAACAATAACATATAATATATGAAATATAAGTTAATGTTATCAAAATGGCTTAACTACAGTCATTCAATCATTCAATTTTTAATTCAAAACAATGGACAATTAAATTGTTTATCTAAATCTTGTATACAAGAAAAATACATAGGGATAAATATTATACAATTTAATAATTTCTATTACATGAACATTCCACTGTAATAAAAACTCTTGCGTCCATTTAATTATAAACTAATATCTTTTACAATTAAACAACAAAAGAAAAAAAATCACTTAATGTCTATTCAGACACGACTTATTTTTCATAAGGGATAAAAACACTCGCTCGCTGATGGAAAAAAATACACTAGGCTTGACCTAATTACACAACAACACGATCATTGCCTCGACAGTATTTTTTTTTTCAAGCCTGTATTCTGACTAACAGTAGACAACTGTCTGTGACGAAACCCAAAATGTAGGTCAATTCCGCACTTCTCTCTCTCTCTATTCCTTCCGATCACTCTCTCATTCCCAATTGATTCTAACAATGTTGACATCGCTATGCAAATTTACCCCATTTACCGCTTAGGTAAAAAAAATTGCTACGCGATTAAAAAGTTATCTTTTTAATGATCATTATTTCACAACTATTATCTCAAAATTACATTCATTTATGTTATATTAAGAAAATGAAAAATGGTCTGTTCACGAATTAAAATAGTTTATAGACAATTTCATTAAAAATATTTCAATTTCTCATTTTACCATGACCTTCCTACGGCATTATTTTCTTTTTAAAAGAGTTCACATCGTAGCAGTTTTAAATTGACACATTCAGACAACATGGATTTACTTAAACAAATTGGTTAATTTACTTAATTAACTATCAATTAAAGCAAGTTATCATCTTCATACAATCTTAGTACTAAACAGTAAGTACTTATTTTCTTTAGATTACATTAAAGACATTTCAAATACAATATTATTGACATACAAAAGATTAAAGAGCATAGACTATTTTTTTTTCAGACAGAAATCAATTTAACAATTTTTACAAAACAATTGCTGGTCTGAATGGTTCCATATCCAAGCTTTTCATTTATGGTAAGGTTGGAATCCATTGCTCTTGTCCATTCCATAAAGGTTTTATTCAATATTCATAGATTCTAGGTTCTCCTGTTCCTCACAGTGTTCAGGTCTACCCAGTCTTTTGTCAATACAATTCATTCAATCTATTTTAACTAATACAGAAAAAATATAGATTAGTTTTACAATCTTGACATGAAATCCTTAATTAATCATACATTAGGGTACATTGGAACATTGGTATGTCAACATGATAAATTCTCAACCATGAAATTCTCAACCATTCTGGTTTACAGTGTCAAGTCAGTGGCACATATCCTAAATTTTTACAACATAAGGATTACAAAGTTTACATTAGTTTCACTTCTGGTCTGCTTTTCATTTAACATTCCTAAAAGTGAAAAAATCATATATAATACATTTCTTGGAATTCTTGTTAGTCATAGTTCTGTCTTGCTACAACTATTTTTACCCTACATTATCATACATTCAATGATAATAGAACAAATAATTAATTCACATAGAAGAAATTTGCATACTGACTCAGTAAGCAATTATTTCAACAACAGTACATGATAAAATAAATTTCCATAGTACAATCATAAACATTTCTCAATACTTTAGTGATAGAAAATTCTCTTTTCTCAAAATCATTTACATCTTTTTCAATCAAATTATCCCCTCTGTCAAATGTTTCAATTATCATTTCCAGAGATTCTCAAACATATCTTATAATCAGTCCACATTTATAATGTCCTCTGATTTAGAAACCAATTCTGCGGATAAACTGATCTTTTTTTCGTATAGCAATTATTTTAATGCTCAATCTAATAAGTTTGTTTAGAAATATCACACTATAATGATATTTACTCTAACAATACTTTTACTCAGTCCTTTTTCATCACAAGTAAGGGATTTAGTTTTAAAATAGTAAGTTTGGTAACTAACTATCAGTGAATTTGTCATTCAATTCATCCTGAACTCCAGGCATGAATTTTACAAAAAAGAGTAACAATGTTAACAACATCAAGCTTATTCCAATTGTTTTCAGAAGGTAAGGCTTTATCATTTTCAAATGATATAATTTCTTTGCCTTTCTTTCATCACACAACAATGGCATCTGCATGTGAGCAGTGTACAATTTTTTTCTAACAAAAACAGTTATGTCAGACAACAAATTTATGTACTTATCTAGGTACTTGATCAGCCCAAGGAGATCCAATTCGGTCTGCCATTTCTCTTGAAGTAGTTTGAGTGGTCCTCGGACAGTGGGTCCAAAGATCGGTCCATAGGCTCCTTGACTTTCCGGATAGGATTCAGTTGACATCTCATGCTCCAGGCATAAGTTCGTTAGGACTGGATTGAAGAGTTTCGGAGCGAAGTTGGTCCTTCGATCTGTCGGTATGGATTGTGGTAACCCATAGCTTTTGATAGTTTCGGTCCAGCTCTCAGCACTCGTTTCTTCAGTGATGCTCCTCAAATCTTCATCTGTACCGGCAACTGCAGGTTTGCATTGTTGTTTGTTCATGCTGTGGTCTATCTGTTCATAGACATCATTAGTAGGAGTTTCTTTCTCGTCGACAGCTTTCTCATGCAACTGTAGCGACTCTGGGTCTACTTTCTGTTCAGCAATCATCTCTCTTCGTGATGACTTCTTTGATTGTTCATTTCCTTTCGGACAATCTTCAATCTTGGAGAAAATAGTAGTATCAAGTTCCACTTCTTCTTCCTCTTTCTTTTCTCGTGGGAGAATTTCTTCTTTCTTTTTCTTTTCTTGTGAGAGAATTTCTTCTTTCTTTTTCTGTGGTGTCATACCTTTTATGACATCACCTACAGGATAAAGTTCTTTTTCTTTTCCTGTCTCCACAATAGGACTAGGGTCTGGATTTTCCTTCACAATCAGTTCAGGTCTAACCCTCCCTTTCGCCAAATCATTTGCTAGGATAACGGATATGCCCTCAACAGGAAGTTTTGATATTACTCCAACTGTCACATATCCTGTCACCAAGCCAGATGATAGGTATATCCTATGTAGAGGTATTTCTTCTTTCCATTCAAAACCTCTCAATAGGACAGTCTGTCCTGTCAATGTATTATCATTCAATGGTAATACATCTTTAAGCAGCAGGGTTAATGATGCCCCTGTGTCTCGTAATATGTTTACGGACTTCAGTGGTCCTTCCTTTTGTAAGGCCACACAACCTTCACTAATGAACGGTTGAAAACTGCACAGGGTCTCTGTGTCAATTTTATTCTTCCCTTGACCATGACTTTCGGGTGGTTTTTCATCTTTCGATGACTTCAGACTCTTTTCCGAGTCAAAAATACTTTGGTCTACTTTTTCGTCTCTGTGGACCTGGACAATTAACCCAATAGTAGCCATTCTGTATTTATAATCAGGATATTCATCCTTATTTTCTTCAGTTGTAGATTTCTCTACCTTCTGACTTTTGCTCTCAGGCAAATCCACCCTCAGTTTTTCTGGTTTAGAAGAATCTTTCTTCGAATTCAGTTCGTTTGTATTTTCGCTTTCTCGTACCTTTTGTTTTGGTTTATGGCTTGCACACATTACTACTTTTTTAGGTCTTTTGTCGCTTCTTATGCTCCAACAGTCTTCTATGCTATGTCCTACTCTTTTACAAAAAGTACATTGGACATTTTTGTTGACAGGTTTCTTATTAACATCACGATGTTTTTGTGGTGTGTTTTCTGCTGGCCGTTGTGACCTATTAAAATTCTTTTCACCAGCGGTTCTATGACACAGTGTGTATTGCTCCGCTAAATCAGCAGCCTTATGTGGGTCAGTGATGTCACGCTCGGATAAATACATTCTTACATCCGGCCTCACTTTGTTAATAAAATCTTCTAAAAGAATGATATCTTTCATTTCTTTTAATGTGGAGATATTTCTGGATTTTATCCACTGATCCATTAACTTTTCTTCTGCTCGAAGGAAGTCTAAGTGTGTTTGGTAAGGGGACATTGTGTACTGACGGAACCTTTTCCGATAACTTTCAGGTATCTGGTTGTACGCCTTCAGTACAGAATCTTTTATGATTTCATAATCATTTAAATGCTCCTCTTTTAACAATTGAAAACAATCTCTTGCCCTTCCCTGAGTAAAAGCTGTTCTAACTAATATTCCCCATTTATCTTCTGGGAACTTAAAATCTCTGCAAGAAATCTCAAAGGTCTGGAAGAAATTAGCTATTTCACTTTCTTTATCAATGTAGGTAGGGACTAGCTTTTTCCATCTGGCCATCTCTACATCATTATGAGATTGTTTTTTAGTAGCTCCTATCTTCGCTAGTTCTATTCTTTCCTGACTTTCTGTTTCTCTTTGACTTTTTTTATCTTCCATCTCACGATCAAGACGCTTTTGTTCTATCTCACAATCAAGACGTTTTTCTTCCATCTCAAGCCGTTTTTCTTCTCGTTTATCTTCCATTTCCATCCGTTTCATTTCTAGCTGAAACCGTAGCTGTTCAGACATCTGACCTTCAACTTGATATCCCTCCGCGCTTGATTTTACTTTCATTTTTCCACTCGCAATCAACACATCTTTTGTCTGCTGTGTCAACACAATTCTGGATGGTGTAGTCTCAGTAACTTCTATCTTCAAGATCTCAGCGATCTCTTTTAACTTCTTTATTGATAAAGTTTTCAAAACTTCTTCTTCTGGATTTTCAATAAATTCCATTCTTTAGTTAAAAGATTTTTAAAGTAGTAAATTTCCAACTTACGTTTTTCCAATCGGAAGAATCAATTCAGCGTTATTAGGCTTGCTCAGTAGGTCACGGCTTTCCACAAAACACAACACACTTGAATATATGCTTCACTATACAACTATCTCGGACGCAAGCCCCCAAATTGTTATGGACTGTCTCTATGATGACTATTATTACGACTCGTTAAATCGGATTCAATGAATATAGTTGTATCTTTATTAGAAGTCTCTAGATTCTGCTAATCTGTAGCCCAAGCTAGGGGTTCCTTGACTGACAGGTCTATGCAGCAATGTAGTTATATTCCTGATAATTAGCTTCAACACCTTTCTCAACAATGATAGATCAAACAACTCCAGTTGTTGAATAAACAATTTTATTTAAATTGTAGACTCAATATAAACGATCAATAAATGCATCAACTGATGGCAACATAAGTATTTCAATAAATGGCATATAATATACAAGTATCAATATAGCGACTTCACTCTACAAACTTTCAAAGTGAACTAACTTTAAGGAGGTGGGGACTTTACAAAGAAAACTATCATCGAAGATTCTACAGGGTCTTAATACGCATTTTAACCTCTTTCCCTATAGAATTCTACGATCCAGAATTATCCTCCAATTTCCACGGGGTTTAAACGAATTATTTTATTTAAACTGCCCTCAGGGCAGAAAGGTCAAACCTTGGTCGCCTTAGACTCTGATACGCACTTGTTAAGAGGTCAATGCCTTACTACGTCATTCATTTATGACCGATATTCGTAACAATTTGCACTAAACTACAAATATCGGCGCTACCGCTGAGTACGTTGGCGCTACCGCTGAGTACGTCGGCGCTACCTCTGAGTACAACGGCGCTACCGCTGAGTTGGTCGACGCTACCGCTTGGTAGGTCGGCGCTACCTCTGGATAAGTCGGCGCTACAGCTGGGTAGGTCGGCGCTACCGCCGAGTAGATCGGCGCTACCGCTAAGTAGGTCTGCGCTACCGCTGAGTAGGTCGGCGCTATCGCTGAGTAGGTCGGCGCTAACACTGAATAAGTCGGCGCTACCGCTGAGTAGGTCGGCGCTAACATTGAGTAGGTTGGCGCTACCGCTGAGTACGTCGGCGCAACCGCTGAGCAGGTCGGCGCTACCGCTGAGCACGTCGACGCTACCGCTGAGTACGTCGGCGCTACCGCTAAGTAGGTCGGCGCTACCATTTAGTAGAACGGCGCTACCGCTGAGTAGGTCGGCGCTACCGCTGAGTAGGTTGGCGCTACTGCTTAGTAAAGTGAGTAGGTCGGCGCTACCGCTAAGTAGGTCGGCGCTACCATTTAGTAGAACGGCGCTACCGCTGAGTAGGTCGGCGCTACCGCTGAGTAGGTCGGCGCTACCGCTGAGTAGGTCGGCGCTACCGCTGGGTAGGTCGGCGCTACTGCTGGGTAGGTTGGCGCTACTGCTGAGTAAAGTGAGTAGGTCGGCGCTACCGCTGAGTAGGTCGGCGCTACCGCTGAGTAGGTCGGCGCTACCGCTGTGTAGGTCGGTGCTACCTGCTGCTGAGTAGGTCGGCGCTACCGCTGAGTAGGTCGGCGCTATTGCTGAGTAGAAGGCCATTCAGTGAAGTAGGTCGGCGCTACCGCTGAGTAGGTCGGCGCTACCACTGAGTAGGTCGGCGCTACCACTGAGTAGGTCGGCGCTACCACTGAGTAGAACGGCGCTACCGCTGAGTACGTCGGCGCTACCGCTGAGCAGGTCGGCGCTACCGCTGAGCACGTCGGCGCTACCGCTGAGTACGTCGGCGCTACCGCTAAGTAGGTCGGCGCTACCATTTAGTAGAACGGCGCTACCGCTGAGTAGGTCGGCGCTACCGCTGAGTAGGTCGGCGCTACCGCTGAGTAGGTCGGCGCTACCGCTGGGTAGGTCGGCGCTACTGCTGGGTAGGTTGGCGCTACTGCTGAGTATAAAAGCGCTACCGCTAAATAGAACGGCGATACCGCTGAGTAGAACGGCGCTACCGCTGAGTACGTCGGTGCTACCGTTAAGTACGTCGGCGCTACAGTTGAGTACGTCGGCACTTCCGCTGGGTAGGTCGGCCCTACCGCTGGGTAGGTTGGCGCTACCGCTGGGTAGGTCGGCGCCACTGCTGGGTAGGTCAGCGCTATAGCTGGGTAGGTCGGCGCTACCGCTGGGTGGGTCGGCGCTACCGCTGGGTAGGTTGGCGCTACCGCTGAGCGCGTCGGCGCTACCGCTGAGTAGGTCGGCGCTTCCGCTGAGTAGGTCGGCGCTACCGCTGAGTAGGTCTGCGCTACCGCTGTATAGGTCGGTGCTACTGCTGAGTAGGTCGGCGCTACCACTGAGTAGGTCAACGCTACCGTTGTATAAGTCGGCGCTACCGCTGAGTAGAACGGCGCTACTGCTGAGTAGAACGGCGCTACTGCTGAGTAGAACGGCGCTACTGCTGAGTAGAGTGGCGCTACTGCTGAGTAGAGTGGCGCTACCGCTAAGTAGAACAGCGCTACCGCTGAGTAAAACGGCGCTACCGCTTAGTAGGTCGGCGCTACCGCTTAGTAAGTCGGCGCTACGGCTAAGAAGTGTTTTTTTTTTTACATTATAGCTAAACATACTGCATCAATTGGAACTTGGAAGAAACTTTACGAGCCTATGGACGTCTTTTCTTTTACATTGAAGATAGACGTACTGCATTGAATCCGAAATGGAAAAAATTAACGCTGAGTAGGTCGGCGATAAGGCTATGTAAGTCGGCGCTACCGCTAAGCGCTTCGGGCGCTATCGCTGGGTAGGTCGGCGCTACCGATGGGTAGGTCGACGCTACCGCTAGGTAGGTCGGCGCTACTGCGTTGCAGGTCGGCGCTAACGCTGGGTAGGTCGGCGCCAGCGCTGGGTAGGTCGGCGCCAGCGCTGGGTAGGTCGGCGCAACCTCTGGGTAGGTCGTCGCTACCGCTGAGTAGAACGGCGCTACCACTAAGTTGGAAGGCGCTACCGCTTAGTAGTTCGGCGCTACCTCTTGGTAGGTCTGCGCTACAGCTGGGTAGGTCGGCGCTACCGCTGGGTAGGTCGGCGCTACCGCTGGGTAGGTCTGCGCTACAGCTGGGTAGGTCGGCGCTACCGCTGGGTAGGTCGGCGCAACCTCTGGGTAGGTCGTCGCTACCGCTGAGTAGAACGGCGCTACCACTAAGTTGGTCGGCGCTACCGCTTAGTAGGTCGGCGCTACCGCTGAGTAGAACGGCGCTACCACTAAGTTGGTCGGCGCTACCGCTGAATAGGTCGTCGCTACCGCTGAGTAGAACGGCGCTACCACTAAGTTGGTCGGCGCTACCGCTGAGTTGGTCGGCGCTACCGCTGAGTAGGTCGGCGCTACCGCTGAGTTGGTCGGCGCTACCGCTGGGTAGGTCGGCGCTACCTCTGGATAAGTTGGCGCTACCGCTGAGTAGGTCGGCGCTAACGTTGACTGGGTTGGCGCTACCGCTGAGTACGTCGGCGCAACCGCTGAGCAGGTCGGCGCTACCGCTGAGCACGTCGACACTACCGCTGAGTACGTCGGCGCTACCGCTAAGTAGGTCGGCGCTACCATTTAGTAGAACGGCGCTACCGCTGAGTAGGTCGATGATACCGCTGAGTAGGTCGGCGCTACCGCTGAGTAGGTCGGCGCTACCGCTGTGTAGGTCGGTGCTACCTGCTGAGTAGGTCGGCGCTACCGCTGAGTATGTCGGCGCTATTGCTGAGTATTAGGCCATTCAGTTAAGTAGGTCGGCGCTACCGCTGAGTAGGTCGGCGCTACCACTGAGTAGGTCGGCGCTACCACTGAGTAGGTCGGCGCTACCGCTGAGTAGAACGGCGCTACCGCTGAGTACGTCGGCGCTACCGCTGAGCAGGTCGGCGCTACCGCTGAGCACGTCGGCGCTACCACTGAGTACGTCGGCGCTACCGCTAAGTAGGTCGGCGCTACCATTTAGTAGAACGGCGCTACCGCTAAGTAGGTCGGCGCTACCGCTGAGTAGGTCGGCGCTACCGCTGGGTAGGTCGGCGCTACTGCTGGGTAGGTTGGCGCTACTGCTGAGTATAAAAGCGCTACCGCTAAATAGAACGGCGATACCGCTGAGAAGAACGGCGCTACCGCTGAGTACGTCGGCGCTACCGTTAAGTACGTCGGCACTACAGTTGAGTACGTCGGCACTTCCGCTGGGTAGGTCGGCCCTACCGCTGGGTAGGTTGGCGCTACCGCTGGGTAGGTCGGCGCCACTGCTGGGTAGGTGAGCGCTACAGCTGGGTAGGTCGGCGCTACCGCTGGGTGGGTTGGCGCTACAGCTGGGTGGGTTGGCGCTACCGCTGAGCGCTTCGGCGCTACCGCTGAGTAGGTCGGCGCTTCCACTGAGTAGGTCGGCGCTACCGCTGAGTAGGTCTGCGCTACCGCTGTATAGGTCGGCGCTACCGCTGAGTAGGTCGGCGCTACCACTGAGTAGGTTAACGCTACCGTTGTATAGGTCGGCGCTACCGCTGAGTAGAACGGCGCTACTGCTGAGTAGAACGGCGCTACTGCTGAGTAGAACGGCGCTACTGCTGATTAGAGTGGCGCTACTGCTGAGTAGAGTGGCGCTACCGCTAAGTAGAACAGCGCTACCGCTGAGTAAAACGGCGCTACCGCTGAGTAGGTCGGCGCTACCGCTTAGTAAGTCGGCGCTACGGCTAAGAAGTGTTTTTTTTTACATTATAGCTAAACATACTGCATCAATTTGAACTTGGAAGAAACTTTACGAGCCTATGGACGTGTTTTCTTTTACATTGAAGATAGACATACTGAATTGTATCCGAAATGGAAAAAATTAACGCTGAGTAGGTCGGCGCTAACGCTATGTAAGTCGGCGCTACCGCTAAGCGCTTCGGGCGCTATCGCTGGGTAGGTCGGCGCTACCGATGGGTAAGTTGACGCTACCGCTAGGTAGGTCGGCGCTACTGCTGTGCAGGTCGGCGCTAACGCTGGGTAGGTCTGCGCTACCTCTAGGTAGGTCTGCGCTACAGCTAGGTAGGTCGGCGCTACCGCTGGGTAGGTCGGGTCTACCGCTGGGTAGGTCTGCGCTACAGCTGGGTAGGTCGGCGCTACCGATGGGTAGGTCGGCGCTACCGATGGGTAGGTCGGCGCTACCGCTAGGTAGGTCGGCGCTACGGCTGTGTAGGTCGGCGCTAACGCTGGGTAGGTCTGCGCTACCTCTAGGTAGGTCTGCGCTACAGCTGGGTAGGTCGGCGCTACCGTTGGGTAGGTCGGCGCCAGCGATGGGTAGGTCGGCGCAACCTCTGGGTAGGTCGTCGCTACCGCTGAGTAGAACGGCGCTACCACTAATTTGGTCGGCGCTACCGCTTAGTAGGTCGGCGCTACCGCTGAGTAGAACGGCGCTACCACTAAGTTGGTCGGCGCTACCGCTGAGTAGGTCGTCGCTACCGCTGAGTAAAACGGCGCTACCACTAAGTTGGTCGGCGATACCGCTGAGTTGGTCGGCGCTACCGCTGAGTAGGTCGGCGCTACCGCTAAGTTGGTCGGCGCTACCGCTGGGTAGGTCGGCGCTACCTCTGGATAAGTCGGCGCTACCGCAAAGTAGGTCGGCGCTAACGTTGAGTAGGTTGGCGCTACCGCTGAGTACGTCGGCGCAACCGCTGAGCAGGTCGGCGCCAGCGCTGGGTAGGTCGGCGCTACTGCTGTGTAGGTCGGCGCTAACGCTGGGTAGGTCTGCGCTACCTCTAGGTAGGTCTGCGCTACAGCTGGGTATGTCGGCGCTACCGCTGGGTAGGTCGGCACCAGCGATGGGTAGGTCGGCGCCAGCGCTGGGTAGGTCGGCGCAACCTCTGGGTAGGTCGTCGCTACCGCTGAGTAGAACGGCGCTACCACTAATTTGGTCGGCGATACCGCTAAGTAGGTCGGCTCTACCGCTGGGTAGAACGGAGCTACCACTAAGTTGGTCGGCGCTACCGCTGAGTAGGTCGTCGCTACCGCTGAGTAAAACGGCGCTACCACTAAGTTGGTCGGCGCTACCGCTGAGTTGCTCGGCGCTACCGCTGGGTAGGTCGGCGCTACCTCTGGATAAGTCGGCGCTACCGCTGAGTAGGTCGGCGCTAACGTTGAGTAGGTTGGCGCTACCGCTGAGTACGTCGGCGCAACCGCTGAGCAGGTCGGCGCTACTGCTGAGCACGTCGACGCTACCGCTGAGTACGTCGGCGCTACCGCTAAGTAGGTCGGCGCTACCTTTTAGTAGAACGGCGCTACCGCTGAGTAGGTCGGCGCTACCGCTGAGTATGTTGGCGATACTGCTTAGTAAAGTGAGTAGGTCGGCGCTACCGCTGAGTAGGTCGGCGCTACCGCTGTGTAGGTCGGTGCTACCTGCTGAGTAGGTCGGCGCTACCGCTGAGTATGTCGGCGCTATTGCTGAGTAGAAGGCCATTCAGTTAAGTAGGTCGGCGCTACCGCTGAGTAGGTCGGCGCTACCACTGAGTACGTCGGCGCTACCGCTGAGCAGGTTGGCGCTACCGCTGAGCACGTCGGCGCTACCGCTGAGTACGTCGGCGCTTCCGCTAAGTAGGTCGGCGCTACCATTTAGTAGAACGGCGCTACCGCTGAGTAGGTCGGCGCTACCATTTAGTAGAACGGCGCTACCGCTGAGTAGGTCGGCGCTACCGCTGAGTAGGTCGGCGCTACCGCTGAGTAGGTCGGCGCTAACACAGGGTAGGTCGGCGCTACTGTTGGGTAGGTTGGCGCTACTGCTGAGTATAAAAGCGCTACCGCTAAAAAGAACGGCGATACCGCTGAGTAGAACGGCGCTACCGCTGAGTACGTCGGCGCTACCGTTAAGTACGTCGGCGCTACAGTTGAGTACGTCGGCACTTTTGCTGGGTAGGTCGGCTCTACCGCTGGGTAGGTTGGCGCTACCGCTGGGTAGGTCGGCGCCACTGCTGGGTAGGTCAGCGCTACAACTGGGTAGGTCGGCGCTAACGCTGGGTGGGTCGGCGCTACCGCTGGGTAGGTTGGCGCTACCTCTGAGCGCGTCGGCGCTACCGCTGAGTAAGTCGGCGCTTTTGCTGAGTAGGTCGGCACTACCGCTGAGTAGGTCTGCGCTACCGCTGTATAGGTCGGCGCTACCGCTAAGTAGGTCGGCGCTACCACTGAGTAGGTCAACGCTACCGTTGTATAGGTCGACGCTACCGCTGAGTAGAACGGCGCTACTGCTGAGTAGAACGGCGCTACTGCTGAGTAGAACGGCGCTACTGCTGAGTAGAACGGCGCTACTGCTGAGTAGAGTGGCGCTACTGCTGAGTAGAGTGGCGCTACCGCTACGAATAACAGCGCTACCGCTGAGTAGAACGGCGCTACCGCTGAGTACGTCGGCGCTACCGCTGAGCAGGTCGGCGCTACCGCTGAGCACGTCGGCGCTATCGCTGAGTACGTCGGCGCTACCGCTAAGTAGGTCGGCGCTACCATTTAGTAGAACGGCGCTACCGCTGAGTAGGTCGGCGCTACCGCTGAGTAGGTCTGCGCTACCGCTGTATAGGTCGGCGCTACCGCTGGGTAGGTCGGCGCTACCGCTGAGTAGGTCGGCGCTACCGCTAAGTAGGTCAGCGCTACCGCTGGGTAGGTCGGCGCTACCGCTGGGTAGGTCGGCGCTACCTTTGAGTAGGTCTACGCCACCGCCGGGGTAGGTCGGCGCTACCGCTGGGTAGGTCCGCGCTAACGCTGTGTAGGTCGGCGCTACCGCTGGGTAGGTGGGCGCTACCGCTGAATAGGTTGGCACTACAGCTGAGTACGTCGGCGATACCTTTTAGTAGGTCGGCGCTTCCGTCGGGTAGGTCGGCGCTACCGCTGGGTAGGTCGGTGCTACCGCTGAGTAGGTCGGCGCTACAGTTGAGTACGTCGGCGCTACCTTTTAGTAGGTCGGCGCTACCTTTTAGTAGGTCGGCGCTACCTTTGAGTAGGTCGGCGCCACCGCTAAGTAGGTCGGCGCTACCGCTGGGTAGGTCGGCACTACCGCTGGGTAGGTCGGCGCTACCGCTGAGTAGGTCGGCGCTACCGCTGGGAAGGTCGGCGCTACCGCTGGGTAGGTCGGCGCTACGTCTGAATACGTCGGCGCTACCTTTGAGTAGGTCGGCGCCACCGCTAAGTAGGTCGGCGCTACCGCTGGGTAGGTCGGCACTACCGCTGGGTAGGTCGGCGCTACCGCTGAGTAGGTCGGCGCTACCGCTGGGAAGGTCGGCGCTACCGCTGGGAAGGTCGGCGCTACCGCTAAGTAGGTCGGCGCTACCGCTGGGTAGGTCGGCACTACCGCTGGGTAGGTCGGCGCTACCGCTGGGTAGGTCGGCACTACCGCTGGTTAGGTCGGCGCTACCGCTAGTAGGTCGGCGCTACCGCTGGGTAGGTCGGCGCTACCGCTGGGTAGGTCGGCGCTACCGCCAGGTAAGTCGGTGCTACCGGTGGGTAGGTCGGCGCTACCGCTGGGTAGGTCGGCGCTACTGCTGAGTAGGTCGGCGCTACAGTTGAGTACGTCGGCGCTACCTTTTTGTAGGTCGGCGCTAACTTTAGTAGGTCGGCGCCACCGCTAAGTAGGTCGGCGCTACCGCTGAGTAGGTCGGCGCTACCGCTGGGTAAGTCGGCGCTACCGCTGGGTAGGTCGGCGCTACCTCTGAGTACGTCGGCGCCACCTTTTAGTAGGTCGGTGCTTACTTTATGTAGGTCGGCGCCACCGCTAAGTAGGTCGGCGCTACCGCTGGGTAGGTCGACGCTACCGCTGGGTAGGTTGTCTCTACCGCCGGGTAGGTCGGCGCTACAGCTGGGTAGGTCGGCGCTACCTTTTAGTAGGTCTGTGCCACCGCCAAGTAGTTCGGCGCTACCGCTGAGTAGGTCGGCGCTACCGCTGGGTAAGTCGGCGCTACCGTTTAGTAGGTCGGCGCTACCGCTGGATAGGTCAACGCTAGCGCTGGGTAGGTCGGCGCCACCGCTGAGTAGGTCGGCGCTACCTCTGAGAACGTCGGCGCTACCTTTGAGTAGGTCGGCGCAACCGCTAAGTACGTCGGCGCTACCGCTGAGTAGGTCGGCGCTAACGCTGAGTAAGTCGGCGCTACCGCTGAGAAGGTCATCGCTACCGCCGGGTAGGTATGTGCTTCCGCCAGGTAGGTCGGCGCTACCGCTGGGTAAGTCGGCGCTACCTCTGAGTACGTCGGCGCTACCTTTTATTTCGTCGGCGTTACCTTTGAGTAGGTCGGCGCCACTGCTAAATAGGTCGGCGCTACCGCTGGGTAGGTCGGCGCTACCGCAGGTTAAGTCGGCGCTACCGCTGGGTAGGTCGGCGCTACCGCTGGGTAGGTCGGCGCTACCGCTGAGTAGGTCGGCGCTACCGCTGGGTAGGTCTACGCTACCACTAAGTAGGTCGGCGCTACCGCTGAGTAGGTGAGCGCTACCTTTGAGTACGTCGGCGCTACCTTTTAGTACGTCGGTGCTTACTTTAGCAGGTCGGCGCCACCTCTAAGTAGGTCGGCGCTACCGCCGGGTAGGTCGGCGCTTCCGCTAGGTAGGTCGGCGCTACCGCTAAGTAGGTCGGCGCTACCGCTGAGTAGGTCGGCGCTACCGCTGGGTAGGTTGGCGCTACCTCTGAATACGTCGGCGCTACCTTTTAGTAGGTCGGCGCTACCTTTGAGTAGGTCGGCGTCACCGCTAAGTAGGTCGGCGCTACCGCTGGGTAGGTCGGCGCTACCGCGTGGTAGGTCGGCGCTTCCGCTGGGTAGGTCGGCGCTACCGCTGGGTATTTCGGCGCTACCGCCGGGTAAGTCGGCGCTACCGCTGGGTAGGTCAGCGCTACCGCAGGGTAGGTCGGCGCTTCCGCTGAGTAGGTCGGCGCTACAGTTGAGTACGTCGGCGCTACCATTTAGTAGGTCGGCGCTACCTTTTAGTAGGTCGGCGCCACCTTTGAGTAGGTCGGCGCCACCGCTAAGTAGGTCGGTGCTACCGCTGGGTAGGTCGGCGCTACCGCTAGGTAGGTCGGCGCCACCGCTAAGTAGGTCGGGGCTACCGCTGGGTAGGTCGGGGCTACCGCTGGGTAGTTCGGCGCTACCGCTGGGTAGGTCGGCGCTACCGCTGAGTAGGTCGGCGCTACCGCTGAGTACGTCGGCGCTACCTTTTAGTAGGTCGGCCTTACCTTTGAGTAGGTCGGCGCTACCGCCGGGCAAGTCGGCGCTACCGCCGGGTAGGTCAGCGCTACCGCCGGGTAGGTCGGCGCTACCGCTGGGTAGGTCGGCGCTACCGCTGGGTAGGTCGGCGCTATTGCTGGGTAGGTCGGCGCTACTGGGGAGTAGGTCGGCGCTACAGTTGAGTACGTCGGCGCTACCTTTTAGTAGGTCGGCGCTAACTTTGAGTAGGTCGGCGCCACCGCTAAGTAGGTCGGCGCTACCGCTGAGTAGGTCGGCGCTACCGCTGGGTAGGTCGGCGCTACCGCTGGGTAGGTCGGCGCTACCGCTGGGTAAGTCGGCGCTACCTCTGAGTACGTCGGCGCTACCTTTTAGTAGGTCGGCGCTACCCTTTAGTAGGTCGGCGCCACCTATGAGTAGGTCGGCGCCACCGCTAAGTAGGTCGGCGCTACCGCTGGGTAGGTCGGCGCTACCGCTGTGTAGGTCGATGCCACCGCTAAGTAGTTCGGGGCTACCGCTATGTAGGTCGGCGCTACCGGGGAGTAGGTCGGCGCTACAGTTGAGTACGTCGGCGCTACCTTTTAGTAGGTCAGCGCTAACTTTGAGTAGGTCGGCGCCACCACTAAGTAGGTCGGCGCTACCGCTGGGTAGGTCGGTGCTACCTCTGAGTAAGTCGGCGCTACCTTTTAGTAGGTCGGCGCTACCTTTAAGTAGGTCGGCGCCACCGCTAAGTAGGTCGGCGCTACCTTTTAGTAAATCGGCGCTACCTTTAAGTACGTCGGCGCTACCCCTGGGTAGGTCAGCTCTACCGCTGGGTAGGTCGGCGCTACCTCTGAGTACGTCGGCGCTACCTTTTAGTAGGTCGGCGCTACCTTTATGTAGGTCGGCGCCACCGCTAAGAAGGTCGGCGCTGCCGCTGGGTAGGTCGACGCTACCGCTGGGTAGGTCGGCGCTACCGCCGGGTAGGTTGGCGCTACCGCCGGGAAGGTCGGCGCTACCGCTTGGTAGGTCGACGCTACCGCTTGGTAGGTCGGCGCTACCGCTGGGTAGAACGGCGCCACCGCTGAGTAGGTCGGCGCTACAGCTGAGTACGTCGGCGCTACCTTTTAGTAGGTCGGCGCTACCTTTTAGTATGTCTGCGCCACTGCCAAGTAGTTCGGCGCTACCGCTGAGTAGGTCGGCGCAACCGCTGGGTAAGTCGGTGCTACCGTTTAGTAGGTCGGCGCTACCGCTGGATAGGTCGGCGTTACCGCTGAGTAGGTCGGCGCTACCTCTGAGAACGTCGGCGGTACCTTTGAGTAGGTCGGCGCTACCTTTGAGTGGGTCGGCGCAACCGCTAAGTACGTCGGCGCTACCGCTGAGTAGGTCGGCGCTAACGCTGAGTAAGTCGGCGCTACCGCTGAGTAGGTCGGCGCTAACGCTGAGTAAGTCGGCGCAAACGCTGAGTAGGTCGGCGCTACCGCCGGGTAGGTGGGTGCTTCCGCCGGGTAGGTCGGCGCTACCGCTGGGTAAGTCGGCGCTACCGCGTGGTAGGTCGTCGCTACCGCTGGGTAGGTCGGCGCTACCGCCGGGTAAGTCGGCGCTACCGCTGGGTAGGTCGGCGCTACCGCTGGGTAGGTCAACGCTACCGCTAAGTAGGTCGGCGCTACCGCTGAGTAGGTCGGCGCAAACTTTTAGTAGGTCGGCGCTACCGCTGAGTAGGTCGGCGCTACCGCTGGGTAGGTCGGCGCTATCTCTAAATACGTCGGTGCTACCTTTTTGTAGGTCGGCGCTACCTTTGAGTAGGTCGGCGCTACCGCTGAGTAGGTCTGCGCTACCGCTGTATAGGTCGGCGCTACCGCTGGGTAGGTCGGCGCTACCGCTGAGTAGGTCGGCGCTACCGCTGGGTAGATCGGCGCTACCGCTGGGTAGGTCGGCGCTACCTTTGAGTAGGTCTACGCCACCGCCGGGTAGGTCGGCGCTACCGCTGGGTAGGTCCGCGCTAACGCTGTGTAGGTCGGCGCTACCGCTGGGTAGGTGGGCGCTACCGCTGAATAGGTTGGCACTACAGCTGAGTACGTCGGCGATACCTTTTAGTAGGTCGGCGCTTCCGTCGGGTAGGTTGGCGCTACCGCTGGGTAGGTCGGTGCTACCGCTGAGTAGGTCGGCGCTACAGTTGAGTACGTCGGCGCTACCTTTTAGTAGGTCGGCGCTACCTTTTAGTAGGTCGGCGCTACCTTTGAGTAGGTCGGCGCTACCGCTGGGTAGGTCGGCACTACCGCTGGGTAGGTCGGCGCTACCGCTGAGTAGGTCGGCGCTACCGCTGGGAAGGTCGGCGCTACCGCTGGGTAGGTCGGCGCTACCTTTGAATACGTCGGCGCTACCTTTGAGTAGGTCGGCGCCACCGCTAAGTAGGTCGGCGCTACCGCTGGGTAGGTCGGCACTACCGCTGGGTAGGTCGGCGCTACCGCTGAGTAGGTCGGCGCTACCGCTGGGAAGGTCAGCGCTACCGCTGGGAAGGTCGGCGCTACCGCTAAGTAGGTCGGCGCTACCGCTGGGTAGGTCGGCACTACCGCTGGGTAGATCGGCGCTACCGCTGGGTAGGTCGGCACTACCGTTGGGTAGGTCGGCGCTACCGCTAGTAGGTCGGCGCTACCGCTGGGTAGGTCGGCGCTACCGCTGGGTAGGTCGGCGCTACCGCCAGGTAAGTCGGTGCTACCGGTGGGTAGGTCGGCGCTACCGCTGGGTAGGTCGGCGCTACTGCTGAGTAGGTCGGCGCTACAGTTGAGTACGTCGGCGCTACCTTTTTGTAGGTCGGCGCTAACTTTAGTAGGTCGGCGCCACCGCTAAGTAGGTCGGCGCTACCGCTGAGTAGGTCGGCGCTACCGCTGGGTAAGTCGGCGCTACCGCTGGGTAGGCCGGCGCTACCTCTGAGTACGTCGGCGCCACCTTTTAGTAGGTCGGTGCTTACTTTATGTAGGTCGGCGTCACCGCTAAGTAGGTCGGCGCTACCGCTGGGTAGGTCGACGCTACCGCTGGGTAGGTCGGCGCTACCACCGGGTAGGTCGGCGCTACCTCTGAGTACGTCGGCGCTATCTTTTAGTAGGTCGGCGCTAACTTTATGTAGGTCGGCGCCACCGCTAAGTAGGTCGGCGCTACAGCTGGGTAGGTCGACGCTACCGCTGGGTAGGTTGTCGCTACCGCCGGGTAGGTCGGCGCTACAGCTGGGTAGGTCGGCGCTACCTTTTAGTAGGTCTGCGCCACCGCCAAGTAGTTCGGCGCTACCGCTGAGTAGGTCGGCGCTACCGCTGGGTAAGTCAGCGCTACCGTTTAGTAGGTCGGCGCTACCGCTGGATAGGTCGGCGCTAGCGCTGGGTAGGTCGGCGCCACCGCTGAGTAGGTCGGCGCTACATCTGAGAACGTCGGAGCTACCTTTGAGTAGGTCGGCGCAACCGCTAAGTACGTCGGCGCTACCGCTGAGTAGGTCGGCGCTAACGCTGAGTAAGTCGGCGCTACCGCTGAGAAGGTCATCGCTACCGCCGGGTAGGTATGTGCTTCCGCCGGGTAGGTCGGCGCTACCGCTGGGTAAGTCGGCGCTACCTCTGAGTACGTCGGCGCTACCTTTTATTTCGTCGGCGTTACCTTTGAGTAGGTCGGCGCCACTGCTAAATAGGTCGGCGCTACCGCTGGGTAGGTCGGCGCTACCGCAGGGTAAGTCGGCGCTACCGCTGGGTAGGTCGGCGCTACCGCTGGGTAGGTCGGCGCTACCGCTGAGTAGGTCGGCGCTACCGCTGGGTAGGTCCTCGCTACCACTAAGTAGGTCGGCGCTACCGCTGAGTAGGTGAGCGCTACCTTTGAGTACGTCGGCGCTACCTTTAGTACGTCGGTGCTTACTTTAGCAGGTCGGCGCCACCTCTAAGTAGGTCGGCGCTACCGCCGGGTAGGTCGGCGCTTCCGCTGGGTAGGTCGGCGCTACCGCTAAGTAGGTCGGCGCTACCGCTGAGTAGGTCGGCGCTACCGCTGAGTAGGTCGGCGCTACCGCTGGGTAGGTTGGCGCTACCTCTGAATACGTCGGCGCTACCTTTTAGTAGGTCGGCGCTACCTTTGAGTAGGTCGGCGTCACCGCTAAGTAGGTCGGCGCTACCGCTGGGTAGGTCGGCGCTACCGCGTGGTAGGTCGGCGCTTCCGCTGGGTAGGTCGGCGCTACCGCTGGGTATTTCGGCGCTACCGCCGGGTAAGTCGGCGCTACAGTTGAGTACGTCGGCGCTACCTTTTAGTAGGTCGGCGCTACCTTTTAGTAGGTCGGCGCCACCTTTGAGTAGGTCGGCGCCACCGCTAAGTAGGTCGGGGCTACCGCTGGGTAGGTCGGGGCTACCGCTGGGTAGGTCTGCGCTACCGCTGGGTAGGTCGGCGCTACCGCTGAGTAGGTCGGCGCTACCGCTGAGTACGTCGGCGCTACCTTTTAGTAGGTCGGCCTTACCTTTGAGTAGGTCAGCGCTACCGCCGGGTAGGTCGGCGCTACCGCTGGGTAGGTCGGCGCTACCGCTGGGTAGGTCGGCGCTACCGCCGGGTAAGTCGGCGCTACCGCTGGGTAGGTCGGCGCTACTGGGGAGTAGGTCGGCGCTACAGTTGAGTACGTCGGCGCTACCTTTTAGTAGGTCGGCGCTGTCTTTGAGTAGGTCGGCGCCACCGCTAAGTAGGTCGGCGCTACCGCTGAGTAGGTCGGCGCTACCGCTGGGTAGGTCGGCGCTACCGCTGGGTAGGTCGGCGCTACCGCTGGGTAAGTCGGCGCTACCTCTGAGTACGTCGGCGCTACCTTTTAGTAGGTCGGCGCTACCCTTTAGTAGGTCGGCGCCACCTATGAGTAGGTCGGCGCCACCGCTAAGTAGGTCGGCGCTACCGCTGGGTAGGTCGGCGCTACCGCTGGGTAGGTCGATGCCACCGCTAAGTAGTTCGGGGCTACCGCTATGTAGGTCGGCGCTACCGGGGAGTAGGTCGGCGCTACAGTTTAGTACGTCGGCGCTACCTTTTAGTAGGTCAGCGCTAACTTTGAGTAGGTCGGCGCCACCACTAAGTAGGTCGGCGCTACCGCTGGGTAGGTCGGTGCTACCTCTGAGTAAGTCGGCGCTACCTTTTAGTAGGTCGGCGCTACCTTTAAGTAGGTTGGCGCCACCGCTAAGTAGGTCGGCGCTACCTTTTAGTAAATCGGCGCTACCTTTAAGTACGTCGGCGCTACCCCTGGGTAGGTCAGCTCTACCGCTGGGTAGGTCGGCGCTACCTCTGAGTACGTCGGCGCTACCTTTTAGTAGGTCGGCGCTACCTTTATGTAGGTCGGCGCCACCGCTAAGTAGGTCGGCGCTACCGCTGGGTAGGTCGACGCTACCGCTGGGTAGGTCGGCGCTACCGCCGGGTAGGTTGGCGCTATCGCCGGGAAGGTCGGCGCTACCGCTTGGTAGGTCGACGCTACCGCTGGGTAGGTCGGCGCTACCGCTGGGTAGAACGGCGCCACCGCTGAGTAGGTCGGCGCTACAGCTGAGTACGTCGGCGCTACCTTTTAGTAGGTCGGCGCTACCTTTTAGTATGTCTGCGCCACTGCCAAGTAGTTCGGCGCTACCGCTGAGTAGGTCGGCGCAACCGCTGGGTAAGTCGGTGCTACCGTTTAGTAGGTCGGCGCTACCTCTGAGAACGTCGGCGGTACCTTTGAGTAGGTCGGCGCTACCTTTGAGTAGGTCGGCGCAACCGCTAAGTACGTCGGCGCTACCGCTGAGTAGGTCGGCGCTAACGCTGAGTAAGTCGGCGCTACCGCTGAGTAGGTTGGCGCTAACGCTGAGTAAGTCGGCGCAAACGCTGAGTAGGTCGGCGCTACCGCCGGGTAGGTGGGTGCTTCCGCCGGGTAGGTCGGCGCTACCGCTGGGTAAGTCGGCGCTACCGCGTGGTAGGTCGTCGCTACCGCTGGGTAGGTCGGCGCTACCGCCGGGTAAGTCGGCGCTACCGCTGGGTAGGTCGGCGCTACCGCTGGGTAGGTCAACGCTACCGCTAAGTAGGTCGGCGCTACCGCTGAGTAGGTCGGCGCAAACTTTTAGTAGGTCGGCGCTACCGCTGAGTAGGTCGGCGCTACCGCTGGGTAGGTCGGCGCTATCTCTAAATACGTCGGTGCTACCTTTTTGTAGGTCGGCGCTACCTTTGAGTAGGTCGGCGTCACCGCTAAGTATGTCGGCGCTACCGCTGGGTAGGTCGGCGCTACCGCTGGGTAGGTCGGCGCTACCGCTGGGTAGGTCGGCGCTACCTCTGAGTACGTCGGCGCTACCTTTTAGTAGGTCGGCGCCACCTTTGAGTAGGTCGGCGCCACCGCTAAGTAGGTCGGCGCTACCGCTGGGTAGGTCGGCGCTACCGCTGGGTAGGTCGGCGCCACCGCTAAGTAGGTCGGGGCTACCGCTGGGTAGGTTGGGGCTACCGCTGGGTAGGTCGGCGCTACCGCTGGGTAGTTCGGGGCTACCGCTGGGTAGGTCGGCGCTACCGCTGGGTAGGTCGGCGCTACCGCTGAGTAGGTCGGCGCTACCGCTGAGTACGTCGGCGCTACCTTTTAGTAGGTCGGCCTTACCTTTGAGTAGGTCGGCGCTACCGCTGGGTAGGTCGGCGCTACCGCTGGGTAGGTCGGCGCTACCGCTGGGTAGGTCGGCGCTACCGCTGAGTACGTCGGCGCTACAGTTGAGTACGTCTGCGCTACCTTTTAGTACGTCGGCGCTACCTTTTAGTAGGTCGGCCTTACCTTTGAGTAGGTCGGCGCTACCGCTGGGTAGGTCGGCGCTACCGCCGGGTAAGTCGGCGCTACCGCTGGGTAGGTCGGCGCTACTGGGGAGTAGGTCGGCGCTACAGTTGAGTACGTCGGCGCTACCTTTTAGTAGGTCGGCGCTAACTTTGAGTAGGTCGGCGCCACCGCTAAGTAGGTCGGCGCTACCGCTGAGTAGGTCGGCGCTACCGCTGGGTAGGTCGGCGCTACCGCTGGGTAGGTCGGCGCTACCGCTGGGTAGGTCGGCGCTACCGCTGGGTAAGTCGGCGCTACCTCTGAGTACGTCGGCGCTACCTTTTAGTAGGTCGGCGCTACCCTTTAGTAGGTCGGCGCCACCTATGAGTAGGTCGGCGCCACCGCTAAGTAGGTCGGCGCTACCGCTGGGTAGGTCGGCGCTACCGCTGGGTAGGTCGATGCCACCGCTAAGTAGTTCGGGGCTACCGCTATGTAGGTCGGCGCTACCGGGGAGTAGGTCGGCGCTACAGTTGAGTACGTCGGCGCTACCTTTTAGTAGGTCAGCGCTAACTTTGAGTAGGTCGGCGCCACCACTAAGTAGGTCGGCGCTACCGCTGGTTAGGTCGGTGCTACCTCTGAGTAAGTCGGCGCTACCTTTTAGTAGGTCGGCGCTACCTTTAAGTAGGTCGGCGCCACCGCTAAGTAGGTCGGCGCTACCTTTTAGTAAATCGGCGCTACCTTTAAGTACGTCGGCGCTACCCCTGGGTAGGTCAGCTCTACCGCTGGGTAGGTCGGCGCTACCTCTGAGTACGTCGGCGCTACCTTTTAGTAGGTCGGCGCTACCTTTCTGTAGGTCGGCGCCACCGCTAAGTAGGTCGGCGCTACCGCTGGGTAGGTCGACGCTACCGCTGGGTAGGTCGGCGCTACCGCCGGGTAGGTTGGCGCTATCGCCGGGAAGGTCGGCGCTACCGCTTGGTAGGTCGACGCTACCGCTGGGTAGGTCGGCGCTACCGCTGGGTAGAACGGCGCCACCGCTGAGTAGGTCGGCGCTACAGCTGAGTACGTCGGCGCTACCTTTTAGTAGGTCGGCGCTACCTTTTAGTATGTCTGCGCCACTGCCAAGTAGTTCGGCGCTACCGCTGAGTAGGTCGGCGCAACCGCTGGGTAAGTCGGTGCTACCGTTTAGTAGGTCGGCGCTACCTCTGAGAACGTCGGCGGTACCTTTGAGTAGGTCGGCGCTACCTTTGAGTAGGTCGGCGCAACCGCTAAGTACGTCGGCGCTACCGCTGAGTAGGTCGGCGCTAACGCTGAGTAAGTCGGCGCTACCGCTGAGTAGGTCGGCGCTAACGCTGAGTAAGTCGGCGCAAACGCTGAGTAGGTCGGCGCTACCGCCGGGTAGGTGGGTGCTTCCGCCGGGTAGGTCGGCGCTACCGCTGGGTAGGTCGGCGCTACCGCGTGGTAGGTCGTCGCTACCGCTGGGTAGGTCGGCGCTACCGCCGGGTAAGTCGGCGCTACCGCTGGGTAGGTCGGCGCTACCGCTGAGTAGGTCGGCGCTACAGTTGAGTACGTCGGCGCTACCTTTTAGTAGGTCGGCGCTACCTTTTAGTAGGTCGGCGCCATCTTTGCGTAGGTCGGCGCCACCGCTAAGTAGGTCGGCGCTACCGCTGGGTAGGTCGACGCTACCGCTGGGTAGGTCGGCGCCACCGCTAAGTAGGTCAAGGCTACCGCTGGGTAGGTCGGGGCTACCGCTGGGTAGGTCGGCGCTACCGCTGGGTAGGTCGGCGCTACAGCTGAGTTGGTCGGCGCTACCGCTGAGTACGTCGGCGCTACCTTTTAGTAGGTCGGCTTTACCTTTGAGTAGGTCGGCGCTA
This sequence comes from Anisus vortex, assembly GCA_949126835.1. Classification (NCBI taxonomy): domain Eukaryota; kingdom Metazoa; phylum Mollusca; class Gastropoda; family Planorbidae; genus Anisus; species Anisus vortex. Next base: position 207,261 of record OX421497.1, on the reverse strand, counting down.
CCGCTGGGTAGGTCGGCGCTACCGCTGGGTAGGTCGGCGCTACCGCTGAGTACGTCGGCGCTACAGTTGTGTACGTCGGCGCTACCTTTTAGTAGGTCGGCGCTACCTTTTAGTAGGTCGGCGCCACCTTTAAGTAGGTCGGCGCCACCGCTAAGTAGGTCGGCGCTACCGCTTGGTAGGTCGGCGCTACCGCTGGGTAGGTTGGCGCTACGACTGAGTAGGTCGGCGCTACCGCTGAGTAGGTCGGCGCTACCGCTGGTAAGGTCGGCTCTACCGCTGGGTAGGTCCGCGCTACCGCTGTGTAGGTCGGCGCTATCGCTGGGTAGGTCGGCGCTACCGCTGAGTAGGTTGGCGCTACAGCTGAGAACGTCGGCGTTACATTTTAGTATGTCGGCGCTTCCGCCGGGTAGGTCGGCGCTACCGCTGGGTATGTCAACGCTACCGCTAAGTAGGTCGGCGCTACCGCTGACTAGGTCGGCGCTAACTTTTAGTAGGTCGGCGCTACCGCTGAGTAGGTCGGTGCTACCGCTGGGTAGGTCGGCGCTACCTCTAAATACGTCGGTGCTACCTTTTTGTAGGTCGGCGCTACCTTTGAGTAGGTCGGCGTCACCGCTAAGTATGTCGGCGCTACCGCTGGGTAGGTCGGCGCTACCGCTGGGTAGGTCGGCGCTACCGCTGGGTAGGTCGGCGCTACCTCTGAGTACGTCGGTGCTACCTTTTAGTAGGTCGGCGCCACCTTTGAGTAGGTCGGCGCCACCGCTAAGTAGGTCGGGGCTACCGCTGGGTAGGTTGGGGCTACCGCTGGGTAGGTCGGCGCTACCGCTGGGTAGGTCGGCGCTACCGCTGGGTAGGTCGGCGCCACCGCAAAGTAGGTCAAGGCTACCGCTGGGTAGTTCGGGGCTACCGCTGGATAGGTCGGCGCTACCGCTGGGTAGGTCGGCGCTACCGCTGAGTAGGTCGGCGCTACCGCTGAGTACGTCGGCGCTACCTTTTAGTAGGTCGGCCTTACCTTTGAGTAGGTCGGCGCTACCGCGGGGTAGGTCGGCGCTACCGCTGGGTAGGTCGGCGCTACCGCTGAGTACGTCGGCGCTACAGTTGAGTTTGTCGGCACTACCTTTTAGTAGGTCGGCGCTACCTTTTAGTAGGTCGGCGCCACCTTTAAGTAGGTCGGCGCCACCGCTAAGTAGGTCAACGCTACCGCTTGGTAGGTCGGCGCTACCGCTGGGTAGGTCGGCGCTACCACTGAGTAGGTCGGCGCTACCGCTGAGTAGGTCGGCGCTACCGCTGGTAAGGTCGGCGCTACCGCTGGGTAGGTCAGCGCTACCTCTGAGTACGTCGGCGCTACCTTTTAGTAGGTCGGCGCTACCGCTGAGTAGGTCGGCACTAGCGCTGGGTAAGTCGGCGCTACCGTTTTGTAAGTCGGCGCTACCTTTGAGTAGGTATGCGCCACCGCCGGGTAGGTCGGCGCTACCGCTGGGTAGGTCCGCGCTACCGCTGTGTAGGTCGGCGCTACCGCTGGGTAGGTGGGCGCTACCGCTGAGTAGGTTGGCGCTACAGCTGAGTACGTCGGCGTTACATTTTAGTAGGTCGGCGCTTCCGCCGGGTAGGTCGGCGCTACCGCTGGGTAGGTCTACGCTACCGCTAAGTAGGTCGGCGCTACCGCTGAGTAGGTCGGTGCGAACTTTTAGTGGGTCGGCGCTACCGCTGAGTAGGTCGGCGCTACCGCTGGGTAAGTCGGCGCTACCTCTAAATACGTCGGTGCTACCTTTTTGTAGGTCGGCGCTACCTTTGAGTAGGTCGGCGCCACCGCTAAGTAGGTCGGCGCTACCGCTTGGTAGGTCGGCGCTACCTCTGAGTACGTCAGCGCTACCTTTTAGTAGATCGGCGCTACCGCTGAGTAGGTCGGCGCTACCGCTGGGTAAGTCGGCGCTACCGTTTTGTAGGTCGGCGCTACCTTTGAGTAGGTCTACGCCACCGCCAGGTAGGTCGGCGCTACCGCTGGGTAGGTCCGCGCTACCGCAATGTAAGTCGGCGCTACCGCTGGGTAGGTGGGCGCTTCCGCCGGGTAGGTCGGCGCTACCGCTGGGTAGGTCTACGCTACCGCTAAGTAGGTCGGCGCTACCGCTGAATAGGTCGGCGCTTCTGCTGAGTAGGTCGGCGCTACCTCTGAGTACGTCGGCGCTACCGCTGAGTAGGTCGGCGCTACCGCTGAGTAGGTCGGCGCTACCGCTGGGTAGGTCGGCGCTACCGCTGGGTAGGTGGGCGCTACAGCTGAGTACGTCAGCGTTACCTTTTAGTAGGTCGGCGCTTCCGCCGGGTAGGTCGGCGCTACCGCTGGGTAGGTCGGCGCTACCGCTGGGTAGGTCGGTGCTACCGATGAGTAGGTCGGCGCTACAGTTGAGTACGTCGGCGCTACCTGTTAGTAGGTCGGCGCTACGTTTGAGTTGGTCGGCGCCACCGCTAAGTAGGTCGGCGCTACCGCTGGGTAGGTCGGCGCTACCGCTGGGTAGGTCGGCGCTACCGCTGAGTAGGTCGGCGCTACCGCTGGGTAGGTCGGCGCTACCGCTGGGTAGGTCGGAGCTACCTCTGAATACGTCGGCGCTACCTTTTAGTAGGTCGGCGATACCGCTAAGTAGGTCGGCGCTACCGCTGGGTAGGTCGGCGCTACCACGTGGTACGTCGGCGCTACCGCTGGGTAGGTCGGCGCTACAGTTGAGTACGTCGGCGCTACCTTTTAGTAGGTCGGCGCTACCTTTGAGTAGGTCGGCGTCACCGCTAAGTAGGTCGGCGCTACCGCTGGGTAGGTCGGCGCTACCGCATGGTAGGTCGGCGCTACCGCTGGGTATGTCGGCGCTACCGCTGGGTAGGTCGGCGCTACCGCCGGGTAAGTCGGCGCTACTGCTGGGTAGTCCGGCGCTACCGCTGGGTAGGTCGGCGCTACCGGGGAGTAGGTCGGCGCTACAGTTGAGTACGTCGGCGCTACCTTTTAGTAGGTCGGCGCTAACTTTGAGTAGGTCGGCGCTACCGCTAAGTAGGTCGGCGCTACCGCTGAGTAGGTCGGCGCTACCGCGTGGTAGGTCGGCGCTACCGCTGGGTAGGTCGGCCCTACCGCTGGGTAGGTTAGGGCTACCGCTGGGTAGGTCGGCGCTACCGCTGGGTAGGTCGGCGCTACCGCTAGGTAGGTCGGCGCCACCGCTAAGTAGGTCGGGGCTACCGCTGGGTAGATCGGCGCTACCGCTGGGTAGGTCGGCGCTACCGCTGATTAGGTCGGCGCTACCGCTGAGTACGTCGGCGCTACCTTTTAGTAGGTCGGCCTTACCTTTGAGTAGGTCGGCGCTACCGCCGGGTAAGTCGACGCTACCGCAGGGTAGGTCAGCGCTACCGCCGGGTAGGTCGGCGCTACCGCTGGGTAGGTCGGCGCTACCGCTGGGTAGGTCGGCGCTACCGCCGGGTAAGTCGGCGCTACCTCTGGGTAGGTCGGCGCTACCGGGGAGTAGGTCGGCGCTACAGTTGAGTACGTCGGCGCTACCTTTTAGTAGGTCAGCGCTAACTTTGAGTAGGTCGGAGCCACCACTAAATAGGTCGGCGCTACCGCTGAGTAGGTCGGCGCTTCCGCTGGGTAAGTCGGCGCTACCGCTGGGTAGGTCGGTGCTACCTCTGAGTACGTCGGCGCTACCTTTTAGTAGGTCGGCGCTACCTTTAAGTAGGTCGGCGCCACCGCTAAGTAGGTCGGCGCTACCTTTTAGTAGGTCGGCGCTACCTTTAAGTACGTCGGCGCTACCCCTGGGTAGGTCAGCTCTACCGCTGGGTAGGTCGGCGCTACCTCTGAGTACGTCGGCGCTACCTTTTAGTAGGTCGTCGCTACCTTTATGTAGGTCGGCGCCACCGCTAAGTAGGTCGGCGCTACCGCTGGGTAGGTCGACGCTACCGCTGGGTAGGTCGGCGCTACCGCCGGGTAGGTTGGCGCTACCGCCGGGAAGGTCGGCGCTACCGCTTGGTAGGTCGACGCTACCGCTGGGTAGGTCGGCGCTACCGCTGGGTAGAACGGCGCTACCGCTGAGTAGGTCGGCGCTACAGCTGAGTACGTCGGCGCTACCTTTTAGTAGGTGTGCGCTACCTTTTAGTATGTCTGCGCCACTGCCAAGTAGTTCGGCGCTACCGCTGAGTAGGTCGGCGCAACCGCTGGGTAAGTCGGTGCTACCGTTTAGTAGGTCGGCGCTACCGCTGGATAGGTCGGCGTTACCGCTGAGTAGGTCGGCGCTACCTCTGAGAACGTCGGCGCTACCTTTAAGTAGGTCGGCGCTACCTTTGAGTAGGTCGGCGCAACCGCTAAGTACGTCGGCGCTACCGCTGAGTAGGTCGGCGCTAACGCTGAGTAAGTCGTTGCTACCGCTGAGTAGGTCGGCGCTAACGCTGAGTAAGTCGGCGCAAACGCTGAGTAGGTCGGCGCTACCGCCGGGTAGGTCGATGCTTCCGCCGGGTAGGTCGGCGCTACCGCTGGGTAGGTCGGCGCTACCGCTGGGTAAGTCGGCGCTACCGCGTGGTAGGTCGTCGCTACCGCTGGGTAGGTCGGCGCTACCGCCGAGTAAGTCGGCGCTACCGCTGGGTAGGTCGGCGCTACCGCTGAGTAGGTCGGCGCTACAGTTGAGTACGTCGGCGCTACCTTTTAGTAGGTCGGCGCTACCTTTTAGTAGGTCGGCGCAAACTTTTAGTAGGTCGGCGCCACCGCTAAGAAGGTCGGCGCTACCGCTGGGTAGGTCGACGCTACCGCTGGGTAGGTCGGCGCCACCGCTAAGTAGATCAAGGCTACCGCTGGGTAGGTCGGGGCTACCGCTGGGTAGGTCGGCGCTACCGCTGGGTAGGTCGGCGCTACCGCTGAGTTGGTCGGCGCTACCGCTGAGTACGTCGGCGCTACCTTTTAGTAGGTCGGCCTTACCTTTGAGTAGGTCGGCGCTACCGCTGGATAGGTCGGCGCTACCGCTGGGTAGGTCGGCGCTACCGCTGAGTACGTCGGCGCTACAGTTGAGTACGTCGGCGCTACCTTTTAGTAGGTTGGCGCTACCTTTTATTAGGTCGGCGCCACCTTTAAATAGGTCGGCGCCACCGCTAAGTAGGTCGGCGCTACCGCTTGGTAGGTCGGCGCTACCGCTGGGTAGGTTGGCGCTACCACTGAGTAGGTCGGCGCTACCGCTGAGTAGGTCGGCGCTACCGCTGGTAAGGTCGGCGCTACCGCTGGGTAGGTCAGCGCTACCTCTGAGTACGTCGGCGCTATCTTTTAGTAGGTCGGCGCTACCGCTGAGTAGGTCGGCACTAGCGCAGGGTAAGTCGGCGCTACCGTTTTGTAGGTCGGCGCTACCTTTGAGTAGGTATGCGCCACCGCCGGGTAGGTCGGCTCTACCGCTGGGTAGGTCCGCGCTACCGCTGTGTAGGTCGGCGCTACCGCTGGGTAGGTCGGCGCTACCGCTGAGTAGGTTGGCGCTACTGCTGAGTACGTCGGCGTTACATTTTAGTAGGTCGGCGCTATCTTTAAGTAGGTCGGCGCCACCGCTAAGTAGGTCGGCGCTACCTTTTAGTAGGTCGGCGCTACCTTTAAGTACGTCGGCGCTACCCCTGGGTAGGTCAGCTCTACCGCTGGGTAGGTCGGCGCTTCCTCTGAGTACGTCGGCGCTACCTTTTAGTAGGTCGGCGCTACCTTTATGTAGGTCGGCGCCACCGCTAAGTAGGTCGGCGCTACCGCTGGGTAGGTCGACGCTACCGCTGGGTAGGTCGGCGCTACCGCCGGGTAGGTTGGCGCTACCGCCGGGAAGGTCGGCGCTACCGCTTGGTAGGTCGACGCTACCGCTGGGTAGGTCGGCGCTACCGCTGGGTAGAACGGCGCTACCGCTGAGTAGGTCGGCGCTACAGCTGAGTACGTCGGCGCTACCTTTTAGTAGGTCGGCGCTACCTTTTAGTATGTCTGCGCCACTGCCAAGTAGTTCGGCGCTACCGCTGAGTAGGTCGGCGCAACCGCTGGGTAAGTCGGTGCTACCGTTTAGTAGATCGGCGCTACCGCTGGATAAGTCGGCGTTACCGCTGAGTAGGTCGGCGCTACCTCTGAGAACGTCGGCGCTACCTTTGAGTAGGTCGGCGCTACCTTTGAGTAGGTCGGCGCAACCGCTAAGTTCGTCGGCGCTACCGCTAAGTAGGTCGGCGCTAACGCTGAGTAAGTCGGCGCTACCGCTGAGTAGGTCGGCGCTACCGCTGGGTAAGTCGGCGCTACCGCGTGGTAGGTCGTCGCTACCGCTGGGTAGGTCGGCGCTACCGCCGGGTAAGTCGGCGCTACCGCTGGGTAGGTCGGCGCTACCGCTGAGTAGGTCGGCGCTACAGTTGAGTACGTCGGCGCTACCTTTTAGTAGGTCGGCGCTACCTTTTAGTAGGTCGGCGCAAACTTTTAGTAGGTCGGCGCCACCGCTAAGTAGGTCGGCGCTACCGCTGGGTAGGTCGACGCTACCGCTGGGTAGGTCGGCGCCACCGCTAAGTAGATCAAGGCTACCGCTGGGTAGGTCGGGGCTACCGCTGGGTAGGTCGGCGCTACCGCTGGGTAGGTCGGCGCTACCGCTGAGTTGGTCGGCGCTACCGCTGAGTACGTCGGCGCTACCTTTTTGTAGGTCGGCCTTACCTTTGAGTAGGTCGGCGCTACCGCTGGATAGGTCGGCGCTACCGCTGGGTAGGTCGGCGCTACCGCTGAGTACGTCGGCGCTACAGTTGAGTACGTCGGCGCTACCTTTTAGTAGGTTGGCGCTACCTTTTAGTAGGTCGGCGCCACCTTTAAATAGGTCGGCGCCACCGCTAAGTAGGTCGGCGCTACCGCTTGGTAGGTCGGCGCTACCGCTGGGTAGGTTGGCGCTACCACTGAGTAGGTCGGCGCTACCGCTGAGTAGGTCGGCGCTACCGCTGGTAAGGTCGGCGCTACCGCTGGGTAGGTCAGCGCTAACTCTGAGTACGTCGGCGCTATCTTTTAGTAGGTCGGCGCTACCGCTGAGTAGGTCGGCACTAGCGCAGGGTAAGTCGGCGCTACCGTTTTGTAGGTCGGCGCTACCTTTGAGTAGGTATGTGCCACCGCCGGGTAGGTCGGCTCTACCGCTGGGTAGGTCCGCGCTACCGCTGTGTAGGTCGGCGCTACCGCTGGGTAGGTCGGCGCTACCGCTGAGTAGGTTGGCGCTACTGCTGAGTACGTCGGCGTTACATTTTAGTAGGTCGGCGCTATCTTTAAGTAGGTCGGCGCCACCGCTAAGTAGGTCGGCGCTACCTTTTAGTAGGTCGGCGCTACCTTTAAGTACGTCGGCGCTACCCCTGGGTAGGTCAGCTCTACCGCTGGGTAGGTCGGAGCTTCCTCTGAGTACGTCGGCGCTACCTTTTAGTAGGTCGGCGCTACCTTTATGTAGGTCGGCGCCACCGCTAAGTAGGTCGGCGCTACCGCTGGGTAGGTCGACGCTACCGCTGGGTAGGTCGGCGCTACCGCCGGGTAGGTTGGCGCTACCGCCGGGAAGGTCGGCGCTACCGCTTGGTAGGTCGACGCTACCGCTGGGTAGGTCGGCGCTACCGCTGGGTAGAACGGCGCTACCGCTGAGTAGGTCGGCGCTACAGCTGAGTACGTCGGCGCTACCTTTTAGTAGGTCGGCGCTACCTTTTAGTATGTCTGCGCCACTGCCAAGTAGTTCGGCGCTACCGCTGAGTAGGTCGGCGCAACCGCTGGGTAAGTCGGTGCTACCGTTTAGTAGATCGGCGCTACCGCTGGATAAGTCGGCGTTACCGCTGAGTAGGTCGGCGCTACCTCTGAGAACGTCGGCGCTACCTTTGAGTAGGTCGGCGCTACCTTTGAGTAGGTCGGCGCAACCGCTAAGTTCGTCGGCGCTACCGCTAAGTAGGTCGGCGCTAACGCTGAGTAAGTCGGCGCTACCGCTGAGTAGGTCGGCGCTAACGCTGAGTAAGTCGGCGCAAACGCTGAGTAGGTCGGAGCTACCGCCGGGTAGGTCGGTGCTTCCGCCGGGTAGGTCGGCGCTACCGCTGGGTAAGTCGGCGCTACCGCGTGGTAGGTCGTCGCTACCGCTGGGTAGGTCGGCGCTACCGCCGGGTAAGTCGGCGCTACCGCTGGGTAGGTCGGCGCTACCGCTGAGTAGGTCGGCGCTACAGTTGAGTACGTCGGCGCTACCTTTTAGTAGGTCGGCGCTACCTTTTAGTAGGTCGGCGCCATCTTTGAGTAGGTCGGCGCCACCGCTAAGTAGGTCGGCGCTACCGCTGGGTAGGTCGGCGCTACCGCTGGGTAGGTCGGCGCCACCGCTAAGTAGGTCAAGGCTACCGCTGGGTAGGTCGGGGCTACCGCTGGGTAGGTCGGCGCTACCGCTGGGTAGGTCGGCGCTACCGCTGAGTTGGTCGGCGCTACCGCTGAGTACGTCGGCGCTACCTTTTAGTAGGTCGGCTTTACCTTTGAGTAGGTCGGCGCTACCGCTGGGTAGGTCGGCGCTACCGCTGGGTAGGTCGGCGCTACCGCTGAGTACGTCGGCGCTACAGTTGTGTACGTCGGCGCTACCTTTTAGTAGGTCGGCGCTACCTTTTAGTAGGTCGGCGCCACCTTTAAGTAGGTCGGCGCTACCGCTAAGTAGGTCGGCGCTACCGCTTGGTAGGTCGGCGCTACCGCTGGGTAGGTTGGCGCTACGACTGAGTAGGTCGGCGCTACCGCTGAGTAGGTCGGCGCTACCGCTGGTAAGGTCGGCTCTACCGCTGGGTAGGTCCGCGCTACCGCTGTGTAGGTCGGCGCTATCGCTGGGTAGGTCGGCGCTACCGCTGAGTAGGTTGGCGCTACAGCTGAGAACGTCGGCGTTACATTTTAGTATGTCGGCGCTTCCGCCGGGTAGGTCGGCGCTTCCGCCGGGTAGGTCGGCGCTACCGCTGGGTATGTCAACGCTACCGCTAAGTAGGTCGGCGCTACCGCTGACTAGGTCGGCGCTAACTTTTAGTAGGTCGGCGCTACCGCTGAGTAGGTCGGTGCTACCGCTGGGTAGGTCGGCGCTACCTCTAAATACGTCGGTGCTACCTTTTTGTAGGTCGGCGCTACCTTTGAGTAGGTCGGCGTCACCGCTAAGTATGTCGGCGCTACCGCTGGGTAGGTCGGCGCTACCGCTGGGTAGGTCGGCGCTACCGCTGGGTAGGTCGGCGCTACCTCTGAGTACGTCGGTGCTACCTTTTAGTAGGTCGGCGCCACCTTTGAGTAGGTCGGCGCCACCGCTAAGTAGGTCGGCGCTACCGCTGGGTAGGTCGGCGCTACCGCTGGGTAGGTCGGCGCCACCGCTAAGTAGGTCGGGGCTACCGCTGGGTAGGTTGGGGCTACCGCTGGGTAGGTCGGCGCTACCGCTGGGTAGGTCGGCGCTACCGCTGGGTAGGTCGGCGCCACCGCAAAGTAGGTCAAGGCTACCGCTGGGTAGTTCGGGGCTACCGCTGGATAGGTCGGCGCTACCGCTGGGTAGGTCGGCGCTACCGCTGAGTAGGTCGGCGCTACCGCTGAGTACGTCGGCGCTACCTTTTAGTAGGTCGGCCTTACCTTTGAGTAGGTCGGCGCTACCGCGGGGTAGGTCGGCGCTACCGCTGGGTAGGTCGGCGCTACCGCTGGGTAGGTCGGCGCTACCGCTGAGTACGTCGGCGCTACAGTTGAGTTTGTCGGCACTACCTTTTAGTAGGTCGGCGCTACCTTTTAGTAGGTCGGCGCCACCTTTAAGTAGGTCGGCGCCACCGCTAAGTAGGTCAACGCTACCGCTTGGTAGGTCGGCGCTACCGCTGGGTAGGTCGGCGCTACCACTGAGTAGGTCGGCGCTACCGCTGAGTAGGTCGGCGCTACCGCTGGTAAGGTCGGCGCTACCGCTGGGTAGGTCAGCGCTACCTCTGAGTACGTCGGCGCTACCTTTTAGTAGGTCGGCGCTACCGCTGAGTAGGTCGGCACTAGCGCTGGGTAAGTCGGCGCTACCGTTTTGTAAGTCGGCGCTACCTTTGAGTAGGTATGCGCCACCGCCGGGTAGGTCGGCGCTACCGCTGGGTAGGTCCGCGCTACCGCTGTGTAGGTCGGCGCTACCGCTGGGTAGGTGGGCGCTACCGCTGAGTAGGTTGGCGCTACAGCTGAGTACGTCGGCGTTACATTTTAGTAGGTCGGCGCTTCCGCCGGGTAGGTCGGCGCTACCGCTGGGTAGGTCTACGCTACCGCTAAGTAGGTCGGCGCTACCGCTGAGTAGGTCGGTGCGAACTTTTAGTGGGTCGGCGCTACCGCTGAGTAGGTCGGCGCTACCGCTGGGTAAGTCGGCGCTACCTCTAAATACGTCGGTGCTACCTTTTTGTAGGTCGGCGCTACCTTTGAGTAGGTCGGCGCCACCGCTAAGTAGGTCGGCGCTACCGCTTGGTATGTCGGCGCTACCTCTGAGTACGTCAGCGCTACCTTTTAGTAGATCGGCGCTACCGCTGAGTAGGTCGGCGCTACCGCTGGGTAAGTCGGCGCTACCGTTTTGTAGGTCGGCGCTACCTTTGAGTAGGTCTACGCCACCGCCAGGTAGGTCGGCGCTACCGCTGGGTAGGTCCGCGCTACCGCTATGTAAGTCGGCGCTACCGCTGGGTAGGTGGGCGCTTCCGCCGGGTAGGTCGGCGCTACCGCTGGGTAGGTCTACGCTACCGCTAAGTAGGTCGGCGCTACCGCTGAATAGGTCGGCGCTTCTGCTGAGTAGGTCGGCGCTACCTCTGAGTACGTCGGCGCTACCGCTGAGTAGGTCGGCGCTACCGCTGAGTAGGTCGGCGCTACCGCTGGGTAGGTCGGCGCTACCGCTGGGTAGGTGGGCGCTACAGCTGAGTACGTCGGCGTTACCTTTTAGTAGGTCGGCGCTTCCGCCGGGTAGGTCGGCGCTACCGCTGGGTAGGTCGGCGCTACCGCTGGGTAGGTCGGTGCTACCGATGAGTAGGTCGGCGCTACAGTTGAGTACGTCGGCGCTACCTGTTAGTAGGTCGGCGCTACGTTTGAGTTGGTCGGCGCCACCGCTAAGTAGGTCGGCGCTACCGCTGGGTAGGTCGGCGCTACCGCTGGGTAGGTCGGCGCTACCGCTGAGTAGGTCGGCGCTACCGCTGGGTAGGTCGGCGCTACCGCTGGGTAGGTCGGAGCTACCTCTGAATACGTCGGCGCTACCTTTTAGTAGGTCGGCGATACCGCTAAGTAGGTCGGCGCTACCGCTGGGTAGGTCGGCGCTACCACGTGGTACGTCGGCGCTACCGCTGGGTAGATCGGCGCTACAGTTGAGTACGTCGGCGCTACCTTTTAGTAGGTCGGCGCTACCTTTGAGTAGGTCGGCGTCACCGCTAAGTAGGTCGGCGCTACCGCTGGGTAGGTCGGCGCTACCGCATGGTAGGTCGGCGCTACCGCTGGGTATGTCGGCGCTACCGCTGGGTAGGTCGGCGCTACCGCCGGGTAAGTCGGCGCTACTGCTGGGTAGTCCGGCGCTACCGCTGGGTAGGTCGGCGCTACCGGGGAGTAGGTCGGCGCTACAGTTGAGTACGTCGGCGCTACCTTTTAGTAGGTCGGCGCTAACTTTGAGTAGGTCGGCGCTACCGCTAAGTAGGTCGGCGCTACCGCTGAGTAGGTCGGCGCTACCGCGTGGTAGGTCGGCGCTACCGCTGGGTAGGTCGGCCCTACCGCTGGGTAGGTTAGGGCTACCGCTGGGTAGGTCGGCGCTACCGCTGGGTAGGTCGGCGCTACCGCTAGGTAGGTCGGCGCCACCGCTAAGTAGGTCGGGGCTACCGCTGGGTAGATCGGCGCTACCGCTGGGTAGGTCGGCGCTACCGCTGATTAGGTCGGCGCTACCGCTGAGTACGTCGGCGCTACCTTTTAGTAGGTCGGCCTTACCTTTGAGTAGGTCGGCGCTACCGCCGGGTAAGTCGACGCTACCGCATGGTAGGTCAGCGCTACCGCCGGGTAGGTCGGCGCTACCGCTGGGTAGGTCGGCGCTACCGCTGGGTAGGTCGGCGCTACCGCCGGGTAAGTCGGCGCTACCTCTGGGTAGGTCGGCGCTACCGGGGAGTAGGTCGGCGCTACAGTTGAGTACGTCGGCGCTACCTTTTAGTAGGTCAGCGCTAACTTTGAGTAGGTCGGAGCCACCACTAAATAGGTCGGCGCTACCGCTGAGTAGGTCGGCGCTACCGCTGGGTAAGTCGGCGCTACCGCTGGGTAGGTCGGTGCTACCTCTGAGTACGTCGGCGCTACCTTTTAGTAGGTCGGCGCTACCTTTAAGTAGGTCGGCGCCACCGCTAAGTAGGTCGGCGCTACCTTTTAGTAGGTCGGCGCTACCTTTAAGTACGTCGGCGCTACCCCTGTGTAGGTCAGCTCTACCGCTGGGTAGGTCGGCGCTACCTCTGAGTACGTCGGCGCTACCTTTTAGTAGGTCGGCGCTACCTTTATGTAGGTCGGCGCCACCGCTAAGTAGGTCGGCGCTACCGCTGGGTAGGTCGACGCTACCGCTGGGTAGGTCGGCGCTACCGCCGGGTAGGTTGGCGCTACCGCCGGGAAGGTCGGCGCTACCGCTTGGTAGGTCGACGCTACCGCTGGGTAGGTCGGCGCTACCGCTGGGTAGAACGGCGCTACCGCTGAGTAGGTCGGCGCTACAGCTGAGTACGTCGGCGCTACCTTTTAGTAGGTCGGCGCTACCTTTTAGTATGTCTGCGCCACTGCCAAGTAGTTCGGCGCTACCGCTGAGTAGGTCGGCGCAACCGCTGGGTAAGTCGGTGCTACCGTTTAGTAGGTCGGCGCTACCGCTGGATAGGTCGGCGTTACCGCTGAGTAGGTCGGCGCTACCTCTGAGAACGTCGGCGCTACCTTTAAGTAGGTCGGCGCTACCTTTGAGTAGGTCGGCCTTACCTTTGAGTAGGTCGGCGCTACCGCGGGGTAGGTCGGCGCTACCGCTGGGTAGGTCGGCGCTACCGCTGGGTAGGTCGGCGCTACCGCTGAGTACGTCGGCGCTACAGTTGAGTTTGTCGGCACTACCTTTTAGTAGGTCGGCGCTACCTTTTAGTAGGTCGGCGCCACCTTTAAGTAGGTCGGCGCCACCGCTAAGTAGGTCAACGCTACCGCTTGGTAGGTCGGCGCTACCGCTGGGTAGGTCGGCGCTACCACTGAGTAGGTCGGCGCTACCGCTGAGTAGGTCGGCGCTACCGCTGGTAAGGTCGGCGCTACCGCTGGGTAGGTCAGCGCTACCTCTGAGTACGTCGGCGCTACCTTTTAGTAGGTCGGCGCTACCGCTGAGTAGGTCGGCACTAGCGCTGGGTAAGTCGGCGCTACCGTTTTGTAAGTCGGCGCTACCTTTGAGTAGGTATGCGCCACCGCCGGGTAGGTCGGCGCTACCGCTGGGTAGGTCCGCGCTACCGCTGTGTAGGTCGGCGCTACCGCTGGGTAGGTGGGCGCTACCGCTGAGTAGGTTGGCGCTACAGCTGAGTACGTCGGCGTTACATTTTAGTAGGTCGGCGCTTCCGCCGGGTAGGTCGGCGCTACCGCTGGGTAGGTCTACGCTACCGCTAAGTAGGTCGGCGCTACCGCTGAGTAGGTCGGTGCGAACTTTTAGTGGGTCGGCGCTACCGCTGAGTAGGTCGGCGCTACCGCTGGGTAAGTCGGCGCTACCTCTAAATACGTCGGTGCTACCTTTTTGTAGGTCGGCGCTACCTTTGAGTAGGTCGGCGCCACCGCTAAGTAGGTCGGCGCTACCGCTTGGTAGGTCGGCGCTACCTCTGAGTACGTCAGCGCTACCTTTTAGTAGATCGGCGCTACCGCTGAGTAGGTCGGCGCTACCGCTGGGTAAGTCGGCGCTACCGTTTTGTAGGTCGGCGCTACCTTTGAGTAGGTCTACGCCACCGCCAGGTAGGTCGGCGCTACCGCTGGGTAGGTCCGCGCTACCGCTATGTAAGTCGGCGCTACCGCTGGGTAGGTGGGCGCTTCCGCCGGGTAGGTCGGCGCTACCGCTGGGTAGGTCTACGCTACCGCTAAGTAGGTCGGCGCTACCGCTGAATAGGTCGGCGCTTCTGCTGAGTAGGTCGGCGCTACCTCTGAGTACGTCGGCGCTACCGCTGAGTAGGTCGGCGCTACCGCTGAGTAGGTCGGCGCTACCGCTGGGTAGGTCGGCGCTACCGCTGGGTAGGTGGGCGCTACAGCTGAGTACGTCGGCGTTACCTTTTAGTAGGTCGGCGCTTCCGCCGGGTAGGTCGGCGCTACCGCTGGGTAGGTCGGCGCTACCGCTGGGTAGGTCGGTGCTACCGATGAGTAGGTCGGCGCTACAGTTGAGTACGTCGGCGCTACCTGTTAGTAGGTCGGCGCTACGTTTGAGTTGGTCGGCGCCACCGCTAAGTAGGTCGGCGCTACCGCTGGGTAGGTCGGCGCTACCGCTGGGTAGGTCGGCGCTACCGCTGAGTAGGTCGGCGCTACCGCTGGGTAGGTCGGCGCTACCGCTGGGTAGGTCGGAGCTACCTCTGAATACGTCGGCGCTACCTTTTAGTAGGTCGGCGATACCGCTAAGTAGGTCGGCGCTACCGCTGGGTAGGTCGGCGCTACCACGTGGTACGTCGGCGCTACCGCTGGGTAGATCGGCGCTACAGTTGAGTACGTCGGCGCTACCTTTTAGTAGGTCGGCGCTACCTTTGAGTAGGTCGGCGTCACCGCTAAGTAGGTCGGCGCTACCGCTGGGTAGGTCGGCGCTACCGCATGGTAGGTCGGCGCTACCGCTGGGTATGTCGGCGCTACCGCTGGGTAGGTCGGCGCTACCGCCGGGTAAGTCGGCGCTACTGCTGGGTAGTCCGGCGCTACCGCTGGGTAGGTCGGCGCTACCGGGGAGTAGGTCGGCGCTACAGTTGAGTACGTCGGCGCTACCTTTTAGTAGGTCGGCGCTAACTTTGAGTAGGTCGGCGCTACCGCTAAGTAGGTCGGCGCTACCGCTGAGTAGGTCGGCGCTACCGCGTGGTAGGTCGGCGCTACCGCTGGGTAGGTCGGCCCTACCGCTGGGTAGGTTAGGGCTACCGCTGGGTAGGTCGGCGCTACCGCTGGGTAGGTCGGCGCTACCGCTAGGTAGGTCGGCGCCACCGCTAAGTAGGTCGGGGCTACCGCTGGGTAGATCGGCGCTACCGCTGGGTAGGTCGGCGCTACCGCTGATTAGGTCGGCGCTACCGCTGAGTACGTCGGCGCTACCTTTTAGTAGGTCGGCCTTACCTTTGAGTAGGTCGGCGCTACCGCCGGGTAAGTCGACGCTACCGCAGGGTAGGTCAGCGCTACCGCCGGGTAGGTCGGCGCTACCGCTGGGTAGGTCGGCGCTACCGCTGGGTAGGTCGGCGCTACCACCGGGTAAGTCGGCGCTACCTCTGGGTAGGTCGGCGCTACCGGGGAGTAGGTCGGCGCTACAGTTGAGTACGTCGGCGCTACCTTTTAGTAGGTCAGCGCTAACTTTGAGTAGGTCGGAGCCACCACTAAATAGGTCGGCGCTACCGCTGAGTAGGTCGGCGCTACCGCTGGGTAAGTCGGCGCTACCGCTGGGTAGGTCGGTGCTACCTCTGAGTACGTCGGCGCTACCTTTTAGTAGGTCGGCGCTACCTTTAAGTAGGTCGGCGCCACCGCTAAGTAGGTCGGCGCTACCTTTTAGTAGGTCGGCGCTACCTTTAAGTACGTCGGCGCTACCCCTGGGTAGGTCAGCTCTACCGCTGGGTAGGTCGGCGCTACCTCTGAGTACGTCGGCGCTACCTTTTAGTAGGTCGGCGCTACCTTTATGTAGGTCGGCGCCACCGCTAAGTAGGTCGGCGCTACCGCTGGGTAGGTCGACGCTACCGCTGGGTAGGTCGGCGCTACCGCCGGGTAGGTTGGCGCTACCGCCGGGAAGGTCGGCGCTACCGCTTGGTAGGTCGACGCTACCGCTGGGTAGGTCGGCGCTACCGCTGGGTAGAACGGCGCTACCGCTGAGTAGGTCGGAGCTACAGCTGAGTACGTCGGCGCTACCTTTTAGTAGGTCGGCGCTACCTTTTAGTATGTCTGCGCCACTGCCAAGTAGTTCGGCGCTACCGCTGAGTAGGTCGGCGCAACCGCTGGGTATGTCGGTGCTACCGTTTAGTAGGTCGGCGCTACCGCTGGATAGGTCGGCGTTACCGCTGAGTAGGTCGGCGCTACCTCTGAGAACGTCGGCGCTACCTTTAAGTAGGTCGGCGCTACCTTTGAGTAGGTCGGCGCAACCGCTAAGTACGTCGGCGCTACCGCTGAGTAGGTCGGCGCTAACGCTGAGTAAGTCGTTGCTACCGCTGAGTAGGTCGGCGCTAACGCTGAGTAAGTCGGCGCAAACGCTGAGTAGGTCGGCGCTACCGCCGGGTAGGTCGATGCTTCCGCCGGGTAGGTCGGCGCTACCGCTGGGTAGGTCGGCGCTACCGCTGGGTAAGTCGGCGCTACCGCGTGGTAGGTCGGCGCAAACTTTTAGTAGGTCGGCGCCACCGCTAAGTAGGTCGGCGCTACCGCTGGGTAGGTCGACGCTACCGCTGGGTAGGTCGGCACTAGCGCAGGGTAAGTCGGCGCTACCGTTTTGTAGGTCGGCGCTACCTTTGAGTAGGTATGCGCCACCGCCGGGTAGGTCGGCTCTACCGCTGGGTAGGTCCGCGCTACCGCTGTGTAGGTCGGCGCTACCGCTGGGTAGGTCGGCGCTACCGCTGAGTAGGTCGGCGCTACCTCTGAGTACGTCGGCGCTACCTTTTAGTAGGTCGGCGCTACCTTTATGTAGGTCGGCGCTACCGCTGGGTAGGTCGACGCTACCGCTGGGTAGGTCGGCGCTACCGCCGGGTAGGTTGGCGCTACCGCCGGGAAGGTCGGCGCTACCGCTTGGTAGGTCGACGCTACCGCTGGGTAGGTCGGCGCTACCGCTGGGTAGAACGGCGCTACCGCTGAGTAGGTCGGCGCTACAGCTGAGTACGTCGGCGCTACCTTTTAGTAGGTCGGCGCTACCTTTTAGTATGTCTGCGCCACTGCCAAGTAGTTCGGCGCTACCGCTGAGTAGGTCGGCGCAACCGCTGGGTAAGTCGGTGCTACCGTTTAGTAGGTCGGCGCTACCGCTGGATAGGTCGGCGTTACCGCTGAGTAGGTCGGCGCTACCTCTGAGAACGTCGGCGCTACTTTTAAGTAGGTCGGCGCTACCTTTGAGTAGGTCGGCGCAACCGCTAAGTACGTCGGCGCTACCGCTGAGTAGGTCGGCGCTAACGCTGAGTAAGTCGTTGCTACCGCTGAGTAGGTCGGCGCTAACGCTGAGTAAGTCGGCGCAAACGCTGAGTAGGTCGGCGCTACCGCCGGGTAGGTCGATGCTTCCGCCGGGTAGGTCGGCGCTACCGCTGGGTAGGTCGGCGCTACCGCTGGGTAAGTCGGCGCTACCGCGTGGTAGGTCGGCGCAAACTTTTAGTAGGTCGGCGCCACCGCTAAGTAGGTCGGCGCTACCGCTGGGTAGGTCGACGCTACCGCTGGGTAGGTCGGCACTAGCGCAGGGTAAGTCGGCGCTACCGTTTTGTAGGTCGGCGCTACCTTTGAGTAGGTATGCGCCACCGCCGGGTAGGTCGGCTCTACCGCTGGGTAGGTCCGCGCTACCGCTGTGTAGGTCGGCGCTACCGCTGGGTAGGTCGGCGCTACCGCTGAGTAGGTTGGCGCTACTGCTGAGTACGTCGGCGTTACATTTTAGTAGGTCGGCGCTATCTTTAAGTAGGTCGGCGCCACCGCTAAGTAGGTCGGCGCTATCTTTTAGTAGGTCGGCGCTACCTTTAAGTACGTCGGCGCTACCCCTGGGTAGGTCAGCTCTACCGCTGGGTAGGTCGGCGCTTCCTCTGAGTACGTCGGCGCTACCTTTTAGTAGGTCGGCGCTACCTTTATGTAGGTCGGCGCCACCGCTAAGTAGGTCGGCGCTACCGCTGAGTAAGTCGTTGCTACCGCTGAGTAGGTCGGCGCTAACGCTGAGTAAGTCGGCGCAAACGCTGAGTAGGTCGGAGCTACCGCCGGGTAGGTCGGTGCTTCCGCCGGGTAGGTCGGCGCTACCGCTGGGTAAGTCGGCGCTACCGCGTGGTAGGTCGTCGCTACCGCTGGGTAGGTCGGCGCTACTGCCGGGTAAGTCGGCGCTACCGCTGGGTAGGTCGGCGCTACCGCTGAGTACGTCGGCGCTACCTTTTAGTAGGTCGGCGCTACCTTTTAGTAGGTCGGCGCCATCTTTGAGTAGGTCGGCGCCACCGCTAAGTAGGTCGGCGCTACCGCTGGGTAGGTCGGCGCTACCGCTGGGTAGGTCGGCGCCACCGCTAAGTAGGTCAAGGCTACCGCTGGGTAGGTCGGGGCTACCGCTGGGTAGGTCGGCGCTACCGCTGGGTAGGTCGGCGCTACCGCTGAGTTGGTCGGCGCTACCGCTGAGTACGTCGGCGCTACCTTTTAGTAGGTCGGCCTTACCTTTGAGTAGGTCGGCGCTACCGCTGGGTAGGTCGGCGCTACCGCTGGGTAGGTCGGCGCTACCGCTGAGTACGTCGGCGCTACAGTTGTGTACGTCGGCGCTACCTTTTAGTAGGTCGGCGCTACCTTTTAGTAGGTCGGCGCCACCTTTAAGTAGGTCGGCGCCACCGCTAAGTAGGTCGGCGCTACCGCTTGGTAGGTCGGCGCTACCGCTGGGTAGGTTGGCGCTACGACTGAGTAGGTCGGCGCTACCGCTGAGTAGGTCGGCGCTACCGCTGGTAAGGTCGGCTCTACCGCTGGGTAGGTCCGCGCTACCGCTGTGTAGGTCGGCGCTATCGCTGGGTAGGTCGGCGCTACCGCTGAGTAGGTTGGCGCTACAGCTGAGAACGTCGGCGTTACATTTTAGTATGTCGGCGCTTCCGCCGGGTAGGTCGGCGCTTCCGCCGGGTAGGTCGGCGCTACCGCTGGGTATGTCAACGCTACCGCTAAGTAGGTCGGCGCTACCGCTGACTAGGTCGGCGCTAACTTTTAGTAGGTCGGCGCTACCGCTGAGTAGGTCGGTGCTACCGCTGGGTAGGTCGGCGCTACCTCTAAATACGTCGGTGCTACCTTTTTGTAGGTCGGCGCTACCTTTGAGTAGGTCGGCGTCACCGCTAAGTATGTCGGCGCTACCGCTGGGTAGGTCGGCGCTACCGCTGGGTAGGTCGGCGCTACCGCTGGGTAGGTCGGCGCTACCTCTGAGTACGTCGGTGCTACCTTTTAGTAGGTCGGCGCCACCTTTGAGTAGGTCGGCGCCACCGCTAAGTAGGTCGGCGCTACCGCTGGGTAGGTCGGCGCTACCGCTGGGTAGGTCGGCGCCACCGCTAAGTAGGTCGGGGCTACCGCTGGGTAGGTTGGGGCTACCGCTGGGTAGGTCGGCGCTACCGCTGGGTAGGTCGGCGCTACCGCTGGGTAGGTCGGCGCCACCGCAAAGTAGGTCAAGGCTACCGCTGGGTAGTTCGGGGCTACCGCTGGATAGGTCGGCGCTACCGCTGGGTAGGTCGGCGCTACCGCTGAGTAGGTCGGCGCTACCGCTGAGTACGTCGGCGCTACCTTTTAGTAGGTCGGCCTTACCTTTGAGTAGGTCGGCGCTACCGCGGGGTAGGTCGGCGCTACCGCTGGGTAGGTCGGCGCTACCGCTGAGTACGTCGGCGCTACAGTTGAGTTTGTCGGCACTACCTTTTAGTAGGTCGGCGCTACCTTTTAGTAGGTCGGCGCCACCTTTAAGTAGGTCGGCGCCACCGCTAAGTAGGTCAACGCTACCGCTTGGTAGGTCGGCGCTACCGCTGGGTAGGTCGGCGCTACCACTGAGTAGGTCGGCGCTACCGCTGAGTAGGTCGGCGCTACCGCTGGTAAGGTCGGCGCTACCGCTGGGTAGGTCAGCGCTACCTCTGAGTACGTCGGCGCTACCTTTTAGTAGGTCGGCGCTACCGCTGAGTAGGTCGGCACTAGCGCTGGGTAAGTCGGCGCTACCGTTTTGTAAGTCGGCGCTACCTTTGAGTAGGTATGCGCCACCGCCGGGTAGGTCGGCGCTACCGCTGGGTAGGTCCGCGCTACCGCTGTGTAGGTCGGCGCTACCGCTGGGTAGATGGGCGCTACCGCTGAGTAGGTTGGCGCTACAGCTGAGTACGTCGGCGTTACATTTTAGTAGGTCGGCGCTTCCGCCGGGTAGGTCGGCGCTACCGCTGGGTAGGTCTACGCTACCGCTAAGTAGGTCGGCGCTACCGCTGAGTAGGTCGGTGCGAACTTTTAGTGGGTCGGCGCTACCGCTGAGTAGGTCGGCGCTACCGCTGGGTAAGTCGGCGCTACCTCTAAATACGTCGGTGCTACCTTTTTGTAGGTCGGCGCTACCTTTGAGTAGGTCGGCGTCACCGCTAAGTATGTCGGCGCTACCTCTGGGTAGGTCGGCGCTACCGCTGGGTAGGTCGGCGCTACCACTGAGTAGGTCGGCGCTACCGCTGGGTAGGTCGGCGCTACCTCTGAGTACGTCGGCGCTACCTTTTAGTAGGTCGGCGCTACCTTTTAGTAGGTCGGCGCTACCGCTGGGTAGGTCGGCGCTACCGCTGGGTAGGTCGGCGCCACCGCTAAGTAGGTCGGGGCTACCGCTGGGTAGGTTGGGGCTACCGCTGGGTAGGTCGGCGCTACCGCTGGGTAGGTCGGCGCTACCGCTGAGTAGGTCGGCGCTACCACTGAGTAGGTCGGCGCTACCGCTGGGTAGGTCGGCGCTACCTCTGAGTACGTCGGCGCTACCTTTTAGTAGGTCGGTGCTACCGCAAAGTAGGTCGGCGCTACCGCTCGGTAAGTCGGCGCTACCGTTTTGTAGGTCGGCGCTACCTTTGAGTAGGTCGGCGCTACCTTTTAGTAGGTCGGCGCTACCTTTTAGTAGGTCGGCGCCACCTTTGAGTAGGTCGGCGCCACCGCTAAGTAGGTCGGCGCTACCGCTTGGTAGGTCGGCGCTACCACTGGGTAGGTCGGCGCTACCGCTGATTTGGTCGGCGCTACCGCTGGAAAGGTCGGCGCTACCGCTGGGTAGGTCGGTGCTACCGCTGATTAGGTCGGCGCTACAGTTGAGTACGTCGGCGCTACCTTTTAGTAGGTCGGCGCTACCTTTTAGTAGGTCGGCGCCACCGCTCAGTAGGTCGGCGCTACCGCCGGGTAGGTTGGCGCTACCGCCGGGAAGGTCGGCGCTACCGCTTGGTAGGTCGACGCTACCGCTAGGTAGGTCGGCGCTACCGCTGGGTAGAACGGCGCTACCGCTGAGTAGGTCGGCGCTACAGCTGAGTACGTCGGCGCTACCTTTTAGTAGGTCGGCGCTACCTTTTAGTATGTCTGCGCCACTGCCAAGTAGTTCGGCGCTACCGCTGAGTAGGTCGGCGCAACCGCTGGGTAAGTCGGTGCTACCGTTTAGTAGATCGGCGCTACCGCTGGATAAGTCGGCGTTACCGCTGAGTAGGTCGGCGCTACCTCTGAGAACGTCGGCGCTACCTTTGAGTAGGTCGGCGCTACCTTTGAGTAGGTCGGCGCAACCGCTAAGTTCGTCGGCGCTACCGCTAAGTAGGTCGGCGCTAACGCTGAGTAAGTCGGCGCTACCGCTGAGTAGGTCGGCGCTAACGCTGAGTAAGTCGGCGCAAACGCTGAGTAGGTCGGAGCTACCGCCGGGTAGGTCGGTGCTTCCGCCGGGTAGGTCGGCGCTACCGCTGGGTAAGTCGGCGCTACCGCGTGGTAGGTCGTCGCTACCGCTGGGTAGGTCGGCGCTACCGCCGGGTAAGTCGGCGCTACCGCTGGGTAGGTCGGCGCTACCGCTGAGTAGGTCGGCGCTACAGTTGAGTACGTCGGCGCTACCTTTTAGTAGGTCGGCGCTACCTTTTAGTAGGTCGGCGCCATCTTTGAGTAGGTCGGCGCCACCGCTAAGTAGGTCGGCGCTACCGCTGGGTAGGTCGGCGCTACCGCTGGGTAGGTCGGCGCCACCGCTAAGTAGGTCAAGGCTACCGCTGGGTAGGTCGGGGCTACCTCTGGGTAGGTCGGCGCTACCGCTGGGTAGGTCGGCGCTACCGCTGAGTTGGTCGGCGCTACCGCTGAGTACGTCGGCGCTACCTTTTAGTAGGTCGGCCTTACCTTTGAGTAGGTCGGCGCTACCGCTGGGTAGGTCGGCGCTACCGCTGGGTAGGTCGGCGCTACCGCTGAGTACGTCGGCGCTACAGTTGTGTACGTCGGCGCTACCTTTTAGTAGGTCGGCGCTACCTTTTAGTAGGTCGGCGCCACCTTTAAGTAGGTCGGCGCCACCGCTAAGTAGGTCGGCGCTACCGCTTGGTAGGTCGGCGCTACCGCTGGGTAGGTTGGCGCTACGACTGAGTAGGTCGGCGCTACCGCTGAGTAGGTCGGCGCTACCGCTGGTAAGGTCGGCTCTACCGCTGGGTAGGTCCGCGCTACCGCTGTGTAGGTCGGCGCTATCGCTGGGTAGGTCGGCGCTACCGCTGAGTAGGTTGGCGCTACAGCTGAGAACGTCGGCGTTACATTTTAGTATGTCGGCGCTTCCGCCGGGTAGGTCGGCGCTTCCGCCGGGTAGGTCGGCGCTACCGC
This sequence comes from Anisus vortex, assembly GCA_949126835.1. Lineage (NCBI taxonomy): Eukaryota > Metazoa > Mollusca > Gastropoda > Planorbidae > Anisus > Anisus vortex. Next base: position 184,661 of record OX421497.1, on the reverse strand, counting down.
TGGGTATGTCAACGCTACCGCTAAGTAGGTCGGCGCTACCGCTGACTAGGTCGGCGCTAACTTTTAGTAGGTCGGCGCTACCGCTGAGTAGGTCGGTGCTACCGCTGGGTAGGTCGGCGCTACCTCTAAATACGTCGGTGCTACCTTTTTGTAGGTCGGCGCTACCTTTGAGTAGGTCGGCGTCACCGCTAAGTATGTCGGCGCTACCGCTGGGTAGGTCGGCGCTACCGCTGGGTAGGTCGGCGCTACCGCTGGGTAGGTCGGCGCTACCTCTGAGTACGTCGGTGCTACCTTTTAGTAGGTCGGCGCCACCTTTGAGTAGGTCGGCGCCACCGCTAAGTAGGTCGGCGCTACCGCTGGGTAGGTCGGCGCTACCGCTGGGTAGGTCGGCGCCACCGCTAAGTAGGTCGGGGCTACCGCTGGGTAGGTTGGGGCTACCGCTGGGTAGGTAGGCGCTACCGCTGGGTAGGTCGGCGCTACCGCTGGGTAGGTCGGCGCCACCGCAAAGTAGGTCAAGGCTACCGCTGGGTAGTTCGGCGCTACCGCTAAGTAGGTCGGCGCTAACGCTGAGTAAGTCGGCGCTACCGCTGAGTAGGTCGGCGCTAACGCTGAGTAAGTCGGCGCAAACGCTGAGTAGGTCGGAGCTACCGCCGGGTAGGTCGGTGCTTCCGCCGGGTAGGTCGGCGCTACCGCTGGGTAAGTCGGCGCTACCGCGTGGTAGGTCGTCGCTACCGCTGGGTAGGTCGGCGCTACCGCCGGGTAAGTCGGCGCTACCGCTGGGTAGGTCGGCGCTACCGCTGAGTAGGTCGGCGCTACAGTTGAGTACGTCGGCGCTACCTTTTAGTAGGTCGGCGCTACCTTTTAGTAGGTCGGCGCCATCTTTGAGTAGGTCGGCGCCACCGCTAAGTAGGTCGGCGCTACCGCTGGGTAGGTCGGCGCTACCGCTGGGTAGGTCGGCGCCACCGCTAAGTAGGTCAAGGCTACCGCTGGGTAGGTCGGGGCTACCGCTGGGTAGGTCGGCGCTACCGCTGGGTAGGTCGGCGCTACCGCTGAGTTGGTCGGCGCTACCGCTGAGTACGTCGGCGCTACCTTTTAGTAGGTCGGCCTTACCTTTGAGTAGGTCGGCGCTACCGCTGGGTAGGTCGGCGCTACCGCTGGGTAGGTCGGCGCTACCGCTGAGTACGTCGGCGCTACAGTTGTGTACGTCGGCGCTACCTTTTAGTAGGTCGGCGCTACCTTTTAGTAGGTCGGCGCCACCTTTAAGTAGGTCGGCGCCACCGCTAAGTAGGTCGGCGCTACCGCTTGGTAGGTCGGCGCTACCGCTCGGTAGGTTGGCGCTACGACTGAGTAGGTCGGCGCTACCGCTGAGTAGGTCGGCGCTACCGCTGGTAAGGTCGGCTCTACCGCTGGGTAGGTCCGCGCTACCGCTGTGTAGGTCGGCGCTATCGCTGGGTAGGTCGGCGCTACCGCTGAGTAGGTTGGCGCTACAGCTGAGAACGTCGGCGTTACATTTTAGTATGTCGGCGCTTCCGCCGGGTAGGTCGGCGCTTCCGCCGGGTAGGTCGGCGCTACCGCTGGGTATGTCAACGCTACCGCTAAGTAGGTCGGCGCTACCGCTGACTAGGTCGGCGCTAACTTTTAGTAGGTCGGCGCTACCGCTGAGTAGGTCGGTGCTACCGCTGGGTAGGTCGACGCTACCTCTAAATACGTCGGTGCTACCTTTTTGTAGGTCGGCGCTACCTTTGAGTAGGTCGGCGTCACCGCTAAGTATGTCGGCGCTACCGCTGGGTAGGTCGGCGCTACCGCTGGGTAGGTCGGCGCTACCGCTGGGTAGGTCGGCGCTACCTCTGAGTACGTCGGTGCTACCTTTTAGTAGGTCGGCGCCACCTTTGAGTAGGTCGGCGCCACCGCTAAGTAGGTCGGCGCTACCGCTGGGTAGGTCGGCGCTACCGCTGGGTAGGTCGGCGCCACCGCTAAGTAGGTCGGGGCTACCGCTGGGTAGGTTGGGGCTACCGCTGGGTAGGTAGGCGCTACCGCTGGGTAGGTCGGCGCTACCGCTGGGTAGGTCGGCGCTACCGCGTGGTAGGTCGTCGCTACCGCTGGGTAGGTCGGCGCTACCGCTGGGTAGGTTGGCGCTACCGCTGGTAAGGTCGGCGCTACCGCTGGGTAGGTCAGCGCTACCTCTGAGTACGTCGGCGCTATCTTTTAGTAGGTCGGCGCTACCGCTGAGTAGGTCGGCACTAGCGCAGGGTAAGTCGGCGCTACCGTTTTGTAGGTCGGCGCTACCTTTGAGTAGGTATGCGCCACCGCCGGGTAGGTCGGCTCTACCGCTGGGTAGGTCCGCGCTACCGCTGTGTAGGTCGGCGCTACCGCTGGGTAGGTCGGCGCTACCGCTGAGTAGGTTGGCGCTACTGCTGAGTACGTCGGCGTTACATTTTAGTAGGTCGGCGCTATCTTTAAGTAGGTCGGCGCCACCGCTAAGTAGGTCGGCGCTACCTTTTAGTAGGTCGGCGCTACCTTTAAGTACGTCGGCGCTACCCCTGGGTAGGTCAGCTCTACCGCTGGGTAGGTCGGCGCTTCCTCTGAGTACGTCGGCGCTACCTTTTAGTAGGTCGGCGCTACCTTTATGTAGGTCGGCGCCACCGCTAAGTAGGTCGGCGCTACCGCTGGGTAGGTCGACGCTACCGCTGGGTAAGTCGGCGCTACCGCCGGGTAGGTTGGCGCTACCGCCGGGAAGGTCGGCGCTACCGCTTGGTAGGTCGACGCTACCGCTGGGTAGGTCGGCGCTACCGCTGGGTAGAACGGCGCTACCGCTGAGTAGGTCGGCGCTACAGCTGAGTACGTCGGCGCTACCTTTTAGTAGGTCGGCGCTACCTTTTAGTATGTCTGCGCCACTGCCAAGTAGTTCGGCGCTACCGCTGAGTAGGTCGGCGCAACCGCTGGGTAAGTCGGTGCTACCGTTTAGTAGATCGGCGCTACCGCTGGATAAGTCGGCGTTACCGCTAAGTAGGTCGGCGCTACCTCTGAGAACGTCGGCGCTACCTTTGAGTAGGTCGGTGCTACCTTTGAGTAGGTCGGCGCAACCGCTAAGTACGTCGGCGCTACCGCTAAGTAGGTCGGCGCTAACGCTGAGTAAGTCGGCGCTACCGCTGAGTAGGTCGGCGCTAACGCTGAGTAAGTCGGCGCAAACGCTGAGTAGGTCGGAGCTACCGCCGGGTAGGTCGGTGCTTCCGCCGGGTAGGTCGGCGCTACCGCTGGGTAAGTCGGCGCTACCGCGTGGTAGGTCGTCGCTACCGCTGGGTAGGTCGGCGCTACCGCCGGGTAAGTCGGCGCTACCGCTGGGTAGGTCGGCGCTACCGCTGAGTAGGTCGGCGCTACAGTTGAGTACGTCGGCGCTACCTTTTAGTAGGTCGGCGCTACCTTTTAGTAGGTCGGCGCCATCTTTGAGTAGGTCGGCGCCACCGCTAAGTAGGTCGGCGCTACCGCTGGGTAGGTCGGCGCTACCGCTGGGTAGGTCGGCGCCACCGCTAAGTAGGTCAAGGCTACCGCTGGGTAGGTCGGGGCTACCGCTGGGTAGGTCGGCGCTACCGCTGGGTAGGTCGGCGCTACCGCTGAGTTGGTCGGCGCTACCGCTGAGTACGTCGGCGCTACCTTTTAGTAGGTCGGCCTTACCTTTAAGTAGGTCGGCGCTACCGCTGGGTAGGTCGGCGCTACCGCTGGGTAGGTCGGCGCTACCGCTGAGTACGTCGGCGCTACAGTTGTGTACGTCGGCGCTACCTTTTAGTAGGTCGGCGCTACCTTTTAGTAGGTCGGCGCCACCTTTAAGTAGGTCGGCGCCACAGCTAAGTAGGTCGGCGCTACCGCTTGGTATGTCGGCGCTACCGCTGGGTAGGTTGGCGCTACGACTGAGTAGGTCGGCGCTACCGCTGAGTAGGTCGGCGCTACCGCTGGTAAGGTCGGCTCTACCGCTGGGTAGGTCCGCGCTACCGCTGTGTAGGTCGGCGCTACCGCTGGGTAGGTCGGCGCTACCGCTGAGTAGGTTGGCGCTACAGCTGAGAACGTCGGCGTTACATTTTAGTAGGTCGGCGCTTCCGCCGGGTAGGTCGGCGCTTCCGCCGGGTAGGTCGGCGCTACCGCTGGGTATGTCAACGCTACCGCTAAGTAGGTCGGCGCTACCGCTGACTAGGTCGGCGCTAACTTTTAGTAGGTCGGCGCTACCGCTGAGTAGGTCGGTGCTACCGCTGGGTAGGTCGGCGCTACCTCTAAATACGTCGGTGCTACCTTTTTGTAGGTCGGCGCTACCTTTGAGTAGGTCGGCGTCACCGCTAAGTATGTCGGCGCTACCGCTGGGTAGGTCGGCGCTACCGCTGGGTAGGTCGGCGCTACCGCTGGGTAGGTCGGCGCTACCTCTGAGTACGTCGGTGCTACCTTTTAGTAGGTCGGCGCCACCTTTGAGTAGGTCGGCGCCACCGCTAAGTAGGTCGGCGCTACCGCTGGGTAGGTCGGCGCTACCGCTAGGTAGGTCGGCGCCACCGCTAAGTAGGTCGGGGCTACCGCTGGGTAGGTCGGGGCTACCGCTGGGTAGGTCGGGGCTACCGCTGGGTAGATCGGCGCTACCGCTGGGTATGTCGGCGCTACCGCTGATTAGGTCGGCGCTACCGCTGAGTACGTCGGCGCTACCTTTTAGTAGGTCGGCCTTACCTTTGAGTAGGTCGGCGCTACCGCCGGGCAAGTCGACGCTACTGCCGGGTAGGTCAGCGCTACCGCCGGGTAGGTCGGCGCTACCGCTGGGTAGGTCGGCGCTACCGCTGGGTAGGTCGGCGCTACCGCCGGGTAAGTCGGCGCTACCGCTGATTAGGTCGGCGCTACCGGGGAGTAGGTCGGCGCTACAGTTGAGTACGTCGGCGCTACCTTTTAGTAGGTCAGCGCTAACTTTGAGTAGGTCGGCGCCACCACTAAGTAGGTCGGCGCTACCGCTGAGTAGGTCGGCGCTACCGCTGGGTAGGTCGGCGCTACCGCTGGGTAGGTCGGTGCTACCTCTGAGTACGTCGGCGCTACCTTTTAGTAGGTCGGCGCTACCTTTAAGTAGGTTGGCGCCACCGCTAAGTAGGTCGGCGCTACCTTTTAGTAGGTCGGCGCTTCCTTTAAGTACGTCGGCGCTACCCCTGGGTAGGTCAGCTCTACCGCTGGGTAGGTCGGCGCTACCTCTGAGTACTTCGGCGCTACCTTTTAGTAGGTCGGCGCTACCTTTATGTAGGTCGGCGCCACCGCTAAGTAGGTCGGCGCTACCGCTGGGTAGGTCGACGCTACCGCTGGGTACGTCGGCGCTACCGCCGGGTAGGTTGGCGCTACCGCCGGGAAGGTCGGCGCTACCGCTTGGTAGGTCGACGCTACCGCTGGGTAGGTCGGCGCTACCCCTGGGTAGAACGGCGCTACCGCTGAGTAGGTCGGCGCTACAGCTGAGTACGTCGGCGCTACCTTTTAGTAGGTCGGCGCTACCTTTTAGTATGTCTGCGCCACTGCCAAGTAGTTCGGCGCTACCGCTGAGTAGGTCGGCGCAACCGCTGGGTTAGTCGGTGCTACCGTTTAGTAGGTCGGCGCTGCCGCTGGATAGGTCGGCGTTACCGCTAAGTAGGTCGGGGCTACCGCTGGGTAGGTCGGGGCTACCGCTGGGTAGATCGGCGCTACCGCTGGGTAGGTCGGCGCTACCGCTGATTAGGTCGGCGCTACCGCTGAGTAGGTCGGCGCTACCGCTGGGTAGGTCGTTGCTACCTCTGAGTACGTCGGCGCTACCTTTTAGTAGGTCGGCGCTACCTTTAAGTAGGTCGGCGCCACCGCTAAGTAGGTCGGCGCTACCTTTTAGAAGGTCGGCGCTACCTTTAAGTACGTCGGCGCTACCCCTGGGTAGGTCAGCTCTACCGCTGGGTAGGTCGGCGCTACCTCTGAGTACGTCGGCGCTACCTTTTAGTAGGTCGGCGCTACCTTTATGTAGGTCGGCGCCACCGCTAAGTAGGTCGGCACTACCGCTGGGTAGGTCGACGCTACCGCTGGGTAGGTCGGCGCTACCGCCGGGTAGGTTGGCGCTACCGCCGGGAAGGTCGGCGCTACCGCTTGGTAGGTCGACGCTACCGCTGGGTAGGTCGGCGCTACCGCTGTGTAGAACGGCGCTACCGCTGAGTAGGTCGGCGCTACAGCTGAGTACGTCGGCGCAAACGCTGAGTAGGTCGGAGCTACCGCCGGGTAGGTCGGTGCTTCCGCCGGGTAGGTCGGCGCTACCGCTGGGTAAGTCGGCGCTACCGCGTGGTAGGTCGTCGCTACCGCTGGGTAGGTCGGCGCTACCGCCGGGTAAGTCGGCGCTACCGCTGGGTAGGTCGGCGCTACCGCTGAGTAGGTCGGCGCTACAGTTGAGTACGTCGGCGCTACCTTTTAGTAGGTCGGCGCTACCTTTTAGTAGGTCGGCGCCATCTTTGAGTAGGTCGGCGCCACCGCTAAGTAGGTCGGCGCTACCGCTGGGTAGGTCGGCGCTACCGCTGGGTAGGTCGGCGCCACCGCTAAGTAGGTCAAGGCTACCGCTGGGTAGGTCGGGGCTACCGCTGGGTAGGTCGGCGCTACCGCTGGGTAGGTCGGCGCTACCGCTGAGTTGGTCGGCGCTACCGCTGAGTACGTCGGCGCTACCTTTTAGTAGGTCGGCCTTACCTTTAAGTAGGTCGGCGCTACCGCTGGGTAGGTCGGCGCTACCGCTGGGTAGGTCGGCGCTACCGCTGAGTACGTCGGCGCTACAGTTGTGTACGTCGGCGCTACCTTTTAGTAGGTCGGCGCTACCTTTTAGTAGGTCGGCGCCACCTTTAAGTAGGTCGGCGCCACCGCTAAGTAGGTCGGCGCTACCGCTTGGTAGGTCGGCGCTACCGCTGGGTAGGTTGGCGCTACGACTGAGTAGGTCGGCGCTACCGCTGAGTAGGTCGGCGCTACCGCTGGTAAGGTCGGCTCTACCGCTGGGTAGGTCCGCGCTACCGCTGTGTAGGTCGGCGCTACCGCTGGGTAGGTCGGCGCTACCGCTGAGTAGGTTGGCGCTACAGCTGAGAACGTCGGCGTTACATTTTAGTAGGTCGGCGCTTCCGCCGGGTAGGTCGGCGCTTCCGCCGGGTAGGTCGGCGCTACCGCTGGGTATGTCAACGCTACCGCTAAGTAGGTCGGCGCTACCGCTGACTAGGTCGGCGCTAACTTTTAGTAGGTCGGCGCTACCGCTGAGTAGGTCGGTGCTACCGCTGGGTAGGTCGGCGCTACCTCTAAATACGTCGGTGCTACCTTTTTGTAGGTCGGCGCTACCTTTGAGTAGGTCGGCGTCACCGCTAAGTATGTCGGCGCTACCGCTGGGTAGGTCGGCGCTACCGCTGGGTAGGTCGGCGCTACCGCTGGGTAGGTCGGCGCTACCTCTGAGTACGTCGGTGCTACCTTTTAGTAGGTCGGCGCCACCTTTGAGTAGGTCGGCGCCACCGCTAAGTAGGTCGGCGCTACCGCTGGGTAGGTCGGCGCTACCGCTAGGTAGGTCGGCGCCACCGCTAAGTAGGTCGGGGCTACCGCTGGGTAGGTCGGGGCTACCGCTGGGTAGGTCGGGGCTACCGCTGGGTAGATCGGCGCTACCGCTGGGTATGTCGGCGCTACCGCTGATTAGGTCGGCGCTACCGCTGAGTACGTCGGCGCTACCTTTTAGTAGGTCGGCCTTACCTTTGAGTAGGTCGGCGCTACCGCCGGGCAAGTCGACGCTACTGCCGGGTAGGTCAGCGCTACCGCCGGGTAGGTCGGCGCTACCGCTGGGTAGGTCGGCGCTACCGCTGGGTAGGTCGGCGCTACCGCCGGGTAAGTCGGCGCTACCGCTGGGTAGGTCGGCGCTACCGGGGAGTAGGTCGGCGCTACAGTTGAGTACGTCGGCGCTACCTTTTAGTAGGTCAGCGCTAACTTTGAGTAGGTCGGCGCCACCACTAAGTAGGTCGGCGCTACCGCTGAGTAGGTCGGCGCTACCGCTGGGTAGGTCGGCGCTACCGCTGGGTAGGTCGGTGCTACCTCTGAGTACGTCGGCGCTACCTTTTAGTAGGTCGGCGCTACCTTTAAGTAGGTTGGCGCCACCGCTAAGTAGGTCGGCGCTACCTTTTAGTAGGTCGGCGCTTCCTTTAAGTACGTCGGCGCTACCCCTGGGTAGGTCAGCTCTACCGCTGGGTAGGTCGGCGCTACCTCTGAGTACGTCGGCGCTACCTTTTAGTAGGTCGGCGCTACCTTTATGTAGGTCGGCGCCACCGCTAAGTAGGTCGGCGCTACCGCTGGGTAGGTCGACGCTACCGCTGGGTACGTCGGCGCTACCGCCGGGTAGGTTGGCGCTACCGCCGGGAAGGTCGGCGCTACCGCTTGGTAGGTCGACGCTACCGCTGGGTAGGTCGGCGCTACCCCTGGGTAGAACGGCGCTACCGCTGAGTAGGTCGGCGCTACAGCTGAGTACGTCGGCGCTACCTTTTAGTAGGTCGGCGCTACCTTTTAGTATGTCTGCGCCACTGCCAAGTAGTTCGGCGCTACCGCTGAGTAGGTCGGCGCAACCGCTGGGTTAGTCGGTGCTACCGTTTAGTAGGTCGGCGCTGCCGCTGGATAGGTCGGCGTTACCGCTAAGTAGGTCGGGGCTACCGCTGGGTAGGTCGGGGCTACCGCTGGGTAGATCGGCGCTACCGCTGGGTAGGTCGGCGCTACCGCTGATTAGGTCGGCGCTACCGCTGAGTAGGTCGGCGCTACCGCTGGGTAGGTCGTTGCTACCTATGAGTACGTCGGCGCTACCTTTTAGTAGGTCGGCGCTACCTTTAAGTAGGTCGGCGCCACCGCTAAGTAGGTCGGCGCTACCTTTTAGAAGGTCGGCGCTACCTTTAAGTACGTCGGCGCTACCCCTGGGTAGGTCAGCTCTACCGCTGGGTAGGTCGGCGCTACCTCTGAGTACGTCGGCGCTACCTTTTAGTAGGTCGGCGCTACCTTTATGTAGGTCGGCGCCACCGCTATGTAGGTCGGCGCCACCGCTAAGTAGGTCGGCACTACCGCTGGGTAGGTCGACGCTACCGCTGGGTAGGTCGGCGCTACCGCCGGGTAGGTTGGCGCTACCGCCGGGAAGGTCGGCGCTACCGCTTGGTAGGTCGACGCTACCGCTGGGTAGGTCGGCGCTACCGCTGTGTAGAACGGCGCTACCGCTGAGTAGGTCGGCGCTACAGCTGAGTACGTCGGCGCTACCTCTTAGTAGGTCGGCGCTACCTTTTAGTATGTCTGCGCCACTGCCAAGTAGTTCGGCGCTACCGCTGAGTAGGTCGGCGCAACCGCTGGGTAAGTCAGTGCTACCGTTTAGTAGGTCGGCGCTACCGCTGGATAGGTCGGCGTTACCGCTGAGTAGGTCGGCGCTACCTCTGAGAACGTCGGCGGTACCTTTGAGTAGGTCGGCGCTACCTTTGAGTAGGTCGGCGCAACCGCTAAGTACGTCGGCGCTACCGCTGAGTAGGTCGGCGCTAACGCTGAGTAAGTCGGCGCTACCGCTTAGTAGGTCGGCGCTAACGCTGAGTAAGTCGGCGCAAACGCTGAGTAGGTCGGCGCTACCGCCGGGTAGGTCGGTGCTTCCGCCGGGTAGGTCGGCGCTACCGCTGGGTAAGTCGGCGCTACCGCGTGGTAGGTCGTCGCTACCGCTGGGTAGGTCGGCGCTACCGCCGGGTAAGTCGGCGCTACCGCTGGGTAGGTCAAGGCTACCGCTGGGTAGATCGGCGTTACCGCTGGGTAGGTCGGCGCTACCGCTGATTAGGTCGGCGCTACCGCTGAGTACGTCGGCGCTACCTTTTAGTAGGTCGGCCTTACCTTTGAGTATGTCGGCGCTACCGCCGGGCAAGTCGCCGCTACCGCCGGGTAGGTCAGCGCTACCGCCGGGTAGGTCGGCGCTACCGCTGAGTAGGTCGGCGCTACCGCTGGTAAGGTCGGCGCTACCGCTGGGTAGGTCAGCGCTACCTCTGAGTACGTCGGCGCTATCTTTTAGTAGGTCGGCGCTACCGCTGAGTAGGTCGGCACTAGCGCAGGGTAAGTCGGCGCTACCGTTTTGTAGGTCTGCGCTACCTTTGAGTAGGTATGCGCCACCGCCGGGTAGGTCGGCTCTACCGCTGGGTAGGTCCGCGCTACCGCTGTGTAGGTCGGCGCTACCGCTGGGTAGGTCGGCGCTACCGCTGAGAAGGTTGGCGCTACAGCTGAGTACGTCGGCGTTACATTTTAGTAGGTCGGCGCTTCCGCCGGGTAGGTCGGCGCTACCGCCTGGTCGGTCAACGCTACCGCTAAGTAGGTCGGCGCTACCGCTGAGTAGGTCGGCGCAAACTTTTAGTAGGTCGGCGCTACCGCTGAGAAGGTCGGTGCTACCGCTGGGTAGGTCGGCGCTACCTCCAAATACGTCGGTGCTACCTTTTTGTAGGTCGGCGCTACCTTTGAGTAGGTCGGCGTCACCGCTAAGTATGTCGGCGCTACCGCTGGGTAGGTCGGCGCTACCGCTGGGTAGGTCGGCGCTACCGCTGGGTAGGTCGGCGCTACCTCTGAGTACGTCGGCGCTACCTTTTAGTAGGTCGGCGCCACCTTTGAGTAGGTCGGCGCCACCGCTAAGTAGGTCGGCGCTACAGCTGGGTAGGTCGGCGCTACCGCTGGGTAGGTCGGCGCCACCGCTAAGTAGGTCGGGGCTACCGCTGGGTAGGTTGGGGCTACCGCTGGGTAGGTCGGCGCTACCGCTGGGTAGGTCGGCGCTACCGCTGGGTAGGTCGGCGCCATCGCAAAGTAGGTCAAGGCTACCGCTGGGTAGTTCGAGGCTACCGCTGGATAGGTCGGCGCTACCGCTGGGTAGGTCGGCGCTACCGCTGAGTAGGTCGGCGCTACCGCTGAGTACGTCGGCGCTACCTTTTAGTAGGTCGGCCTTACCTTTGAGTAGGTCGGCGCTACCGCTGGGTAGGTCGGCGCTACCGCTGGGTAGGTCGGCGCTACCGCTGAGTACGTCGGCGCTACCTTTAAGTAGGTCGGCGCTACCTTTTAGTAGGTCGGCGCCACCTTTAAGTAGGTCGGCGCCACCGCTAAGTAGGTCGGCGCTACCGCTTGGTAGGTCGGCGCTACCGCTGGGTAGGTCGGCGCTACCACTGAGTAGGTCGGCGCTACCGCTGAGTAGGTCGGCGCTACCGCTAGTAAGGTCGGCGCTACCGCTTGGTAGGTCAGCGCTACCTCTGAGTACGTCGGCGCTACCTTTTAGTAGGTCGGCGCTACCGCTGAGTATGTCGGCACTAGCGCTGGGTAAGTCGGCGCTACCGTTTTGTAAGTCGGCGCTACCTTTGAGTAGGTATGCGCCACCGCCGGGTAGGTCGGCGCTACCGCTGGGTAGGTCCGCGCTACCGCTGTGTAGGTCGGCGCTACCTCTAAATACGTCGGTGCTACCTTTTTGTAGGTCGGCGCTACCTTTGAGTAGGTCGGCGTCACCGCAAAGTATGTCGGCGCTACCGCTGGGTAGGTCGGCGCTACCGCTGGGTAGGTCGGCGCTACCGCTGGGTAGGTCGGCGCTACCTCTGAGTACGTCGGCGCTACCTTTTAGTAGGTCGGCGCCACCTTTGAGTAGGTCGGCGCCACCGCTAAGTAGGTCGGCGCTACCGCTGGGTAGGTCGGCGCTACCGCTGGGTAGGTCGGCGCCACCGCTAAGTAGGTCGGGGCTACCGCTGGGTAGGTCGGCGCTACCGCTGGGTAGGTCGGCGCTACCGCTAGGTAGGTCGGTGCCACCGCAAAGTAGCTCAAGGCTACCGCTGGGTAGTTCGGGGCTACCGCTGGAAAGGTCGGCGCTACCGCTGAGTACGTCGGCGCTACCTTTTAGTAGGTCGGCCTTACCTTTGAGTAGGTCGGCGCTACCGCTGGGTAGGTCGGCGCTACCGCTGGGTAGGTCGGCGCTACCGCTGAGTACGTCGGCGCTACAGTTGAGTACGTCGGGGCTACCTTTAAGTAGGTCGGCGCTACCTTTTAGTAGGTCGGCGCCACCTTTAAGTAGGTCGGCGCCACCGCTAAGTAGGTCGGCGCTACCGCTTGGTAGGTCGGCGCTACCGCTGGGTAGGTCGGCGCTACCACTGAGTAGGTCGGCGCTACCGCTGAGTAGGTCGGCGCTACCGCTGGTAAGGTCGGCGCTACCGCTGGGTAGGTCAGCGCTACCTCTGAGTACGTCGGCGCTACCTTTTAGTAGGTCGGCGCTACCGCTGAGTAGGTCGGCACTAGCGCTGGGTAAGTCGGCGCTACCGTTTTGTAAGTCGGCGCTACCTTTGAGTAGGTATGCGCCACCGCCGGGTAGGTCGGCTCTACCGCTGGGTAGGTCCGCGCTACCGCTGTGTAGGTCGGCGCTACCGCTGGGTAGGTCGGCGCTACCGCTGAGTAGGTTGGCGCTACAGCTGAGTACGTCGGCGTTACATTTTAGTAGGTCGGCGCTTCCGCCGGGTAGGTCGGCGCTACCGCTGAGTAGGTCGGCGCTAACTTTTAGTAGGTCGGCGCTACCGCTGAGTAGGTCGGCGCTACCGCTGGGTAGGTCGGCGCTAACTCTAAATACGTCGGTGCTACCTTTTTGTAGGTCGGCGCTACCTTTGAGTAGGTCGGCGTCACAGCTAAGTATGTCGGCGCTACCGCTGGGTAGGTCGGCGCTACCGCTGGGTAGGTCGGCGTTACCGCTGGGTAGGTCGGCGCTACCTCTGAGTACGTCAACGCTACCTTTTAGTAGGTCGGCGCCACCTTTGAGTAGGTCGGCGCCACCGCTAAGTAGGTCGGCGCTACCACTGGGTAGGTCGGCGCTACCGCTGGGTAGGTCGGCGCCACCGCTAAGTAGGTCGGGGCTACCGCTGGGTAGGTTGGGGCTACCGCTGGGTAGGTCGGCGCTACCGCTGGGTAGGTCGGCGCTGCCGCTGGGTAGGTCGGCGCCACCGCAAAGTAGGTCAACGCTACCGCTGGGTAGTTATGGGCTACCGCTGGGTAGGTCGGCGCTACCGCTGAGTAGGTCAGCGCTACCGCTGAGTACGTCGGCGCTACCTTTTAGTAGGTCGGCCTTACCTTTGAGTAGGTCGGCGCTACCGCTGGGTAGGTCGGCGCTACCGCTGGGTAGGTCGGCGCTACCGCTGAGTACGTCGGCGCTACAGTTGAGTACGTCGGCGCTACCTTTAAGTAGGTCGGCGCCACCGCTAAGTAGGTCGGCGCTACCGCTTGGTAGGTCGGCGCTACCGCTGGGTAGGTCGGCGCTACCACTGAGTAGGTCGGCGCTACCGCTGAGTAGGTCGGCGCTACCGTTGGGTAGGTCGGCGCTACCGGGGAGAAGGTCGGCGCTACAGTTGAGTACGTCGGCGCTACCTTTTAGTAGGTCGGCGCTAACTTTGAGTAGGTCGGCGCTACCGCTAAGTAGGTCGGCGCTACCGCTGAGTAGGTCGGCGCTACCGCGTGGTAGGTCGGCGCTACTGCTGGGTAGGTCGGCCCTACCGCTGGGTAGGTTGGGGCTACCGCTGGGTAGGTCGGCGCTACCGCTGGGTAGGTCGGCGCTACCGCTAGGTAGGTCGGCGCCACCGCTAAGTAGGTCGGGGCTACCGCTGGGTAGGTCAGGGCTACCGCTGGGTAGATCGGCGCTACCGCTGGGTAGGTCGGCGCTACCGCTGATTAGGTCGGCGCTACCGCTGAGTACGTCGGCGCTACCTTTTAGTAGGTCGGCCTTACCTTTGAGTAGGTCGGCGCTACCGCCGGGCAAGTCGCCGCTACCGCCGGGTAGGTCAGCGCTACCGCCGGGTAGGTCGGCGCTACCGCTGGGTAGGTCGGCGCTACCGCTGGGTAGGTCGGCGCTACCGCCGGGTAAGTCGGCGCTACCGCTGGGTAGGTCGGCGCTACCGGGGAGTAGGTCGGCGCTACAGTTGAGTACGTCGGCGCTACCTTTTAGTAGGTCAGCGCTAACTTTGAGTAGGTCGGCGCCACCACTAAGTAGGTCGGCGCTACCGCTGAGTAGGTCGGCGCTACCGCTGGGTAAGTCGGCGCTACCGCTGGGTAGGTCGGTGCTACCTCTAAGTACGTCGGCGCTACCTTTTAGTAGGTCGGCGCTATCTTTAAGTAGGTCGGCGCCACCGCTAAGTAGGTCGGCGCTACCTTTTAGTAGGTCGGCGCTACCTTTTAGTAGGTCGGCGCTACCTTTATGTAGGTCGGCGCCACCGCTAAGTAGGTCGGCGCTACCGCTGGGTGGGTCGACGCTACCGCTGGGTAGGTCGGCGCTGCCGCCGGGTAGGTTGGCGCTACCGCCGGGAAGGTCGGGCGCTACCGCTTGGTAGGTCGACGCTACCGCTGGGTAGGTCGGCGCTACCGCTGGGTAGAACGGCGCTACCGCTGAGTAGGTCGGCGCTACAGCTGAGTACGTCGGCGCTACCTTTTAGTAGGTCGGCGCTACCTTTTAGTATGTCTGCACCACTGCCAAGTAGTTCGGCGCTACCGCTGAGTAGGTCGGCGCAACCGCTGGGTAAGTCGGTGCTACCGTTTAGTAGGTCGGCGCTACCGCTGGATAGGTCGGCGTTACCGCTGAGTAGGTCGGCGCTACCTCTGAGAACGTCGGCGCTACCTTTGAGTAGGTCGGCGCTACCTTTGAGTAGGTCGGCGCAACCGCTAAGTACGTCAGCGCTACCGCTGAGTAGGTCGGCGCTAACGCTGAGTAAGTCGGCGCTACCGCTGAGTAGGTCGGCGCTAACGCTGAGTAAGTCGGCGCAAACGCTGAGTAGGTCGGCGCTACCGCCGGGTAGGTCGGTGCTTCCGCCAGGTAGGTCGGCGCTACCGCTGTGTAAGTCGGCGCTACCGCGTGGTAGGTCGTCGCTACCGCTGGGTAGGTCGGCGCTACCGCCGGGTAAGTCGGCGCTACCGCTGGGTAGGTCGGCGCTACCGCTGAGTAGGTCGGCGCTACAGTTGAGTACGTCGGCGCTACCTTTTAGTAGGTCGGCGCTACCTTTTAGTAGGTCGGCGCCACCTTTGAGTAGGTCGGCGCCACCGCTAAGTAGGTCGGCGCTACCGCTGGGTAGGTCGGCGCTACCGCTGGGTAGGTCGGCGCCACCGCTAAGTAGGTCAAGGCTACCGCTGGGTAGGTCGGGGCTACCGCTGGGTAGGTCGGCGCTACCGCTGGGTAGGTCGGCGCTACCGCTGAGTTGGTCGGCGCTACCGCTGAGTACGTCGGCGCTACCTTTTAGTAGGTCGGCCTTACCTTTGAGTAGGTCGGCGCTACCGCTGGGTAGGTCGGCGCTACCGCTGGGTAGGTCGGCGCTACCGCTGAGTACGTCGGCGCTACAGTTGAGTACGTCGGCGCTACCTTTTAGTAGGTCGGCGCTACCTTTTAGTAGGTCGGCGCCACCGCTAAGTAGGTCGGCGCTACCGCTTGGTAGGTCGGCGCTACCGCTGGGTAGGTCGGCGCTACCACTGAGTAGGTCGGCGCTACCGCTGAGTAGGTCGGCGCTACCGCTGGTAAGGTCGGCGCTACTGCTGGGTAGGTCAGCGCTACCTCTGAGTACGTCGGCGCTACCTTTTAGTAGGTCGGCGCTACCGCTGAGTAGGTCGGCACTAGCGCTGGGTAAGTCGGCGCTACCGTTTTGTAAGTCGGCGCTACCTTTGAGTAGGTATGCGCCACCGCCGGGTAGGTCGGCGCTACCGCTGGGTAGGTCCGCGCTACCGCTGTGTAGGTCGGCGCTACCGCTGGGTAGGTGGGCGCTACCGCTGAGTAGGTTTGCGCTACAGCTGAGTACGTCATCGTTACATTTTAGTAGGTCGGCGCTACCTTTTAGTAGGTCGGCGCCACCTTTGAGTAGGTCGGCGCCACCGCTAAGTAGGTCGGCGCTACCGCTGGGTAGGTCGGCGCTACCGCTAGGTAGGTCGGCGCTACCGCTGGGTAGGTCGGCGCCACCGCTAAGTAGGTCGGGGCTACCGCTGGGTAGGTTGGGGCTACCGCTGGGTAGGTCGGCGCTACCGCTGGGTAGGTCGGCGCTACCGCTGAGTAGGTCGGCGCTACCGCTGAGTAGGTCGACGCTACCGCTGGGTAGGTCGGCGCTACCTTTGAGTACGTCGGCGCTACCTTTTAGTAGGTCGGTGCTACCGCTGAGTAGGTCGGCGCTACCGCTGGGTAAGTCGGCGCTACCGTTTTGTAGGTCGGCGCTACCTTTGAGTAGGTCGGCGCTACCTTTTAGTAGGTCGGCGCTACCTTTTAGTAGGTCGGCCCCACCTTTGAGTAGGTCGGCGCCACCGCTAAGTAGGTCGGCGCTACCGCTTGGTAGGTCGGCGCTACCACTGGGTAGGTCGGCGCTACCGCTGAGTAGGTCGGCGCTACCGCTGGAAAGGTCGGCGCTACCACTGGGTAGGTCGGTGCTACCGCTGATTAGGTCGGCGATACAGTTGAGTACGTCGGCGCTACCTTTTAGTAGGTCGGCGCTACCTTTTAGTAGGTCGGCGCCACCGCTCAGTAGGTCGGCGCTACCGCTGGGTAGGTCGGCGCTACCGCTGGGTAGGTCGGCGCTACCGCTGAGTAGGTCGGCGCTACCGCTGAGTAGGTTGGCGCTACCGCTAGGTAGGTCGGTGCTACCGCTGGGTAGGTCGGCGCTACCTCTGAATACGTCGGCGCTACCTTTTAGTAGGTCGGCGCTACCTTTGAGTAGGTCGGCGTCACCGCTAAGTAGGTCGGCGCTACAGTTGAGTACGTCGGCGCTACCTTTTAGTAGTTCGGCGCTACCGCTGGGTAGGTCTACGCTACCGCTAAGTAGGTCGGCGCTACCGCTGAGTAGGTCGGCGCGAACTTTTAGTGGGTCGGCGCTAACGCTGAGTAGGTCGGCGCTACCGCTGGGTAAGTCGGCGCTACCTCTAAATACGTCGGTGCTACCTTTTTGTAGGTCGGCGCTACCTTTGAGTAGGTCGGCGTCACCGCTAAGTATGTCGGCGCTACCGCTGGGTAGGTCGGCGCTACCACTGGGTAGGTCGGCGCTACCTCTGAGTACGTCGGCGCTACCTTTTAGTAGGTCGGCGCTACCTTTTAGTAGGTCGGCGCCACCTTTGAGTAGGTCGGCGCCACCGCTAAGTAGGTCGGCGCTACCGCTGGGTAGGTCGGCGCTACCGCTGGGTAGGTCGGCGCTACCGCTGGGTAGGTCGGCGCCACCGCTAAGTAGGTCGGGGCTACCGCTGGGTAGGTTGGGGCTACCGCTGGGTAGGTCGGCGCTACCGCTGGGTAGGTCGGCGCTACCGCTGAGTAGGTCGGCGCTACCGCTGAGTAGGTCGGCGCTACCGCTGGGTAGGTCGGCGCTACCTCTGAGTACGTCGGCGCTACCTTTTAGTAGGTCGGTGCTACCGCTGAGTAGGTCGGCGCTACCGCTGAGTAAGTCGGCGCTACCGTTTTGTAGGTCGGCGCTACCTTTGAGTAGGTCGGCGCTACCTTTTAGTAGGTCGGCGCTACCTTTTAGTAGGTCGGCGCCACCTTTGAGTAGGTCGGCGCCACCGCTAAGTAGGTCGGCGCTACCGCTTGGTAGGTCGGCGCTACCACTGGGTAGGTCGGCGCTACCGCTGAGTAGGTCGGCGCTACCGCTGGAAAGGTCGGCGCTACCGCTGGGTAGGTCGGTGCTACCGCTGATTAGGTCGGCGCTACAGTTGAGTACGTCGGCGCTACCTTTTAGTAGGTCGGCGCTACCTTTTAGTAGGTCGGCGCCACCGCTCAGTAGGTCGGCGCTACCGCTGGGTAGATCGGCGCTACCGCTGGGTAGGTCGGCGCTACCGCTGAGTAGGTCGGCGCTACCGCTGAGTAGGTTGGCGCTACCGCTAGGTAGGTCGGTGCTACCGCTGGGTAGGTCGGCGCTACCTCTGAATACGTCGGCGCTACCTTTTAGTAGGTCGGCGCTACCTTTGAGTAGGTCGGCGTCTACGCTAAGTAGGTCGGCGCTACAGTTGAGTACGTCGGCGCTACCTTTTAGTAGTTCGGCGCTACCGCTGGGTAGGTCGGCGCTACCGCTGGGTAGGTCGGCGCTACCTCTAAATACGTCGGTGCTACCTTTTTGTAGGTCGGCGCCACCGCTAAGTAGGTCGGCACTACCGCTGGGTAGGTCGGCGCAACCGCTGGGTAGGTCGGCGCCACCGCTAAGTAGGTCGGCGCTACCGCTGAGTAGGTAGGCGCTACCGCTAAGTAGGTCGGCGCTACCGCTGAGTAGGTCGGCGCTACCGCTTGGTAGGTCGGCGCTACCTCTGAGTACGTCGGCGCTACCTTTTAGTAGATCGGCGCTACCGCTGAGTAGGTCGGCGCTACCGCTGGGTAAGTCGGCGCTACCGTTTTGTAGGTCGGCGCTACCTTTGAGTAGGTCTACGCCACCGCCGGGTAGGTCGGCGCTACCGCTGGGTAGTTCCGCGCTACCGCTGTGTAAGTCGGCGCTACCGCTGGGTAGGTGGGCGCTACCGCTGGGTAGGTGGGCGCTACCGCTGAGTAGGTTGGCGCTACAGCTGAGTACGTCGGCGTTACCTTTTAGTAGGTCGGCGCTTCCGCCGGGTAGGTCGGCGCTACCGCTGGGTAGGTCGGCGCTACCGCTGGGTAGGTCGGTGCTACCGCTGAGTAGGTCGGCGCTACAGTTGAGTACGTCGGCGCTACCTTTTAGTAGGTCGGCGCTACCTTTGAGTTGGTCGGCGCCACCGCTAAGTAGGTCGGCGCTACCGCTGGGTAGGTCGGCGCTACCGCTGGGAAGGTCGGCGCTACCGCTGAGTAGGTCGGCGCTACCGCTGGGTAGGTCGGCGCTACCGCTGGGTAGGTCGGCGCTACCTCTGAATACGTCGGCGCTACCTTTTAGTAGGTCGGCGTTACCGCTAAGTAGGTCGGCGCTACCGCTGGGTAGGTCGGCGCTACCGCGTAATACGTCGGCGCTACCGCTGGGTAGGTCGGCGCTACAGTTGAGTACGTCGGCGCTACCTTTTAGTAGGTCGGCGCTAATTTGAGTAGGTCGGCGCCACCGCTAAGTAGGTAGGCGCTACCGCTGAGTAGGTCGGCGCTACCGCTGGGTAGGTCGGCGCTACCGCTGGGTAGGTCGGCGCTACCTCTGAGTACGTCGGCGCTACCTTTTAGTAGGTCGGCGCTACCCTTTAGTAGGTCGGCGCCACCTATGAGTAGGTCGGCGCCACCGCTAAGTAGGTCGGCGCTACCGCGGGGTAGGTCGGCGCTACCGCTGGGTAGGTCGATGCCACCGCTAAGTAGGTCGGGGCTACCGCTGGGTAGGTCGGGGCTACCGCTGGGTAGGTCGGCGCTGCCGCTGGGTAGGTCGGCGCTACCGCTGAGTAGGTCGGCGCTACCACTGAGTAGGTCGGCGCTACAGTTGAGTACGTCGGCGCTACCTTTTAGTAGGTCGGCGCTACCTTTTAGTAGGTCGGCGCCACCTTTGAGTAGGTCGGCGCCACCGCTTAGTAGGTCGGCGCTACCGCTGGGTAGGTCGGCGCTACCGCTAGGTAGGTCGGCGCCACCGCTAAGTAGGTCGGGGCTACCGCTGGGTAGGTCGGGGCTACCGCTGGGTAGATCGGCGCTACCGCTGGGTAGGTCGGCACTACCGCTGAGTACGTCGGCGCTACCTTTTAGTAGGTCGGCCTTACCTTTGAGTAGGTCGGCGCTACCGCCGGGCAAGTCGACGCTACCGCCGGGTAGGTCAGCGCTACCGCCGGGTAGGTCGGCGCTACCGCTGGGTAGGTCGGCGCTACCGCTGGGTAGGTCGGCGCTACCGCTGAGTAGGTCGGCGCTACCGCTGAGTAGGTTGGCGCTACCGCTAGGTAGGTCGGTGCTACCGCTGGGTAGGTCGGCGCTACCTCTGAATACGTCGGCGCTACCTTTTAGTAGGTCGGCGCTACCTTTGAGTAGGTCGGCGTCACCGCTAAGTAGGTCGGCGCTTCAGTTGAGTACGTCGGCGCTACCTTTTAGTAGTTCGGCGCTACCGCTGGGTAGGTCGGCACTACCGCTGGGTAGGTCGGCGCTACCTCTAAATACGTCGGTGCTACCTTTTTGTAGGTCGGCGCCACCGCTAAGTAGGTCGGCACTACCGCTGGGTAGGTCGGCGCAACCGCTGGGTAGGTCGGCGCCACCGCTAAGTAGGTCGGCGCTACCGCTGAGTAGGTAGGCGCTACCGCTGAGTAGGTCGGCGCTACCCTTTAGTAGGTCGGCGCTACCGCTGGGTAGGTCGGCGCTACATCTGAGTACGTCGGCGCTAACTTTTAGTAGGTCGGCGCTACCGCTGAGTAGGTCGGCGCTACCGCTGGGTAGGTCCGCGCTACCGCTTTGTAGGTTGGCGCTACAGCTGAGTACGTCGGCGTTACCTTTTAGTAGGTCGGCGCTTCCGCCGGGTAGGTCGGCGCTACCGCTGGGTAGGTCTACGCTACCGCTAAGTAGGTCGGCGCTACCGCTGAGTAGGTCGGCGCTACCGCTGAGTAGGTCGGCGCTACCGCTGAGTAGGTCGGCGCTACCTCTGAGTACGTCGGCGCTACCGCTGAGTAGGTCGGCGCTACCGCTGAGTAGGTCGGCGCTACCGCTGGGTAGGTCGGCGCTACCTCTGGGTAGGTGGGCGCTACAGTTAAGTACGTCGGCGCTACCTTTTAGTAGGTCGGCACCACCTTTGAGTAGGTCGGCGCCACCGCTAAGTAGGTCGGCGCTACCGCTTGGTAGGTCGGCGCTACCTCTGAGTACGTCGGCGCTACCTTTTAGTAGATTGGCGCTACCGCTGAGTAGGTCGGCGCTACCGCTGGGTAAGTCGGCGCTACCGTTTTGTAGGTCGGCGCACTCTTTGAGTAGGTCTACGCCACCGCCGGGTAGGTCGGCGCTACCGCTGGGTAGTTTCGCGCTACCGCTGTGTAAGTCGGCGCTACCGCTGGGTAGGTGGGCGCTACCGCTGGGTAGGTGGGCGCTACCGCTGAGTAGGTTGGCGCTACAGCTGAGTACGTCGGCGTTACCTTTTAGTAGGTCGGCGCTTCCGCCGGGTAGGTCGGCGCTACCGCTGGGTAGGTCAGCGCTACCGCTGGGTAGGTCGGTGCTACCGCTGAGTAGGTCGGCGCTACAGTTGAGTACGTCGGCGCTACCTTTTAGTAGGTCGGCGCTACCTTTGAGTTGGTCGGCGCCACCGCTAAGTAGGTCGGCGCTACCGCTGGGTAGGTCGGCGCTACCGCTGGGAAGGTCGGCGCTACCGCTGAGTAGGTCGGCGCTACCGCTGGGTAGGTCGGCGCTACCGCTGAGTACGTCGGCGCTACCTCTGAATACGTCGGCGCTACCTTTTAGTAGGTCGGCGTTACCGCTAAGTAGGTCGGCGCTACCGCTGGGTAGGTCGGCGCTACCGCGTGGTACGTCGGCGCTACCGCTGGGTAGGTCGGCGCTACAGTTGAGTACGTCGGCGCTACCTTTTAGTAGGTCGGCGCTAACTTTGAGTAGGTCGGCGCCACCGCTAACTAGGTAGGCGCTACCGCTGAGTAGGTCGGCGCTACCGCTGGGTAGGTCGGCGCTACCGCTGGGTAGGTCGGCGCTACCTCTGAGTACGTCGGCGCTACCTTTTAGTAGGTCGGCGCTACCTCTGAGAACGTCGGCGCTACCTTTGAGTAGGTCGGCGCTTACTTTGAGTAGGTCGGCGCAACCGCTAAGTACGTCGGCGCTACTGCTGAGTAGGTCGGCGCTAACGCTGAGTAAGTCGGCGCTACCGCTGAGTAGGTCGGCGCTAACGCTGAGTAAGTCGGCGCAAACGCTGAGTAGGTCGGCGCTACCGCCGGGTAGGTCGGTGCTTCCGCCGGGTAGGTCGGCGCTACCGCTGGGTAGGTCGGCGCTACCTCTGAGTACGTCGGCGCTACCTTTTAGTAGGTCGGTGCTACCGCTGAGTAGGTCGGCGCTACCGCTGAGTAAGTCGGCGCTACCGTTTTGTAGGTCGGCGCTACCTTTGAGTAGGTCGGCGCTACCTTTTAGTAGGTCGGCGCTACCTTTTAGTAGGTCGGCGCCACCTTTGAGTAGGTCGGCGCCACCGCTAAGTAGGTCGGCGCTACCGCTTGGTAGGTCGGCGCTACCACTGGGTAGGTCGGCGCTACCGCTGAGTAGGTCGGCGCTACCGCTGGAAAGGTCGGCGCTACCGCTGGGTAGGTCGGTGCTACCGCTGATTAGGTCGGCGCTACAGTTGAGTACGTCGGCACTATCTTTTAGTAGGTCGGCGCTACATTTTAGTAGGTCGGCGCCACCGCTCAGTAGGTCGGCGCTACCGCTGGGTAGGTCGGCGCTACCGCTGGGTAGGTCGGCGCTACCGCTGAGTAGGTCGGCGCTACCGCTGAGTAGATTGGCGCTACCGCTAGGTAGGTCGGTGCTACCGCTGGGTAGGTCGGCGCTACCTCTGAATACGTCGGCGCTACCTTTTAGTAGGTCGGCGCTACCTTTGAGTAGGTCGGCGTCACCGCTAAGTAGGTCGGCGCTACAGTTGAGTACGTCGGCGCTACCTATTAGTAGTTCGGCGCTACCGCTGGGTAGGTCGGCTCTACCGCTGGGTAGGTCGGCGCTACCTCTAAATACGTCGGTGCTACCTTTTTGTAGGTCGGCGCCACCGCTAAGTAGGTCGGCACTACCGCTGGGTAGGTCGGCGCAACCGCTGGGTAGGTCGGTGCCACCGCTAAGTAGGTCGGGGCTACCGCTGGGTAGGTTGGGGCTACCGCTGGGTAGGTCGGCGCTACCGCTGGGTAGGTCGGCGCTACCGCTGAGTAGGTAGGCGCTACCGCTGAGTAGGTCAGCGCTACCCTTTAGTAGGTCGGCGCTACCGCTGGGTAGGTCGGCGCTACCTCTGAGTACGTCGGCGCTACCTTTTAGTAGGTCGGCGCTACCGCTGAGTAGGTCGGCGCTACCGCTGGGTAGGTCCGCGCTACCGCTTTGTAGGTTGGCGCTACAGCTGAGTACGTCGGCGTTACCTTTTAGTAGGTCGGCGCTTCCGCCGGGTAGGTCGGCGCTACCGCTGGGTAGGTCTACGCTACCGCTAAGTAGGTCGGCGCTACCGCTGAGTAGGTCGGCGCTACCGCTGAGTAGGTCGGCGCTACCTCTGAGTACGTCGGCGCTACCGCTGAGTAGGTCGGCGCTACCGCTGAGTAGGTCGGCGCTACCGCTGGGTAGGTCGGCGCTACCGCTGGGTAGGTGGGCGCTACAGTTAAGTACGTCGGCGCTACCTTTTAGTAGGTCGGCACCACCTTTGAGTAGGTCTGCGCCACCGCTAAGTAGGTCGGCGCTACCGCTTGGTAGGTCGGCGCTACCTCTGAGTACGTCGGCGCTACCTTTTAGTAGATCGGCGCTACCGCTGAGTAGGTCGGCGCTACCGCTGGGTAAGTCGGCGCTACCGTTTTGTAGGTCGGCGCTACCTTTGAGAAGGTCTACGCCACCGCCGGGTAGGTCGGCGCTACCGCTGGGTAGTTCCGCGCTACCGCTGTGTAAGTCGGCGCTACCGCTGGGTAGGTGGGCGCTACCGCTGGGTAGGTGGGCGCTACCGCTGAGTAGGTTGGCGCTACAGCTGAGTACGTCGGCGTTACCTTTTAGTAGGTCGGCGCTTCCGCCGGATAGGTCGGCGCTACCGCTGGGTAGGTCAGCGCTACCGCTGGGTAGGTCGGTGCTACCGCTGAGTAGGTCGGCGCTACAGTTGAGTACGTCGGCGCTACCTTTTAGTAGGTCGGCGCTACCTTTGAGTTGGTCGGCGCCACCGCTAAGTAGGTCGGCGCTACCGCTGGGTAGGTCGGCGCTACCGCTGGGAAGGTCGGCGCTACCGCTGAGTAGGTCGGCGCTACCGCTGGGTAGGTCAGCGCTACCGCTGGGTAGGTCGGCGCTACCTCTGAATACGTCGGCGCTACCTTTTAGTAGGTCGGCGTTACCGCTAAGTAGGTCGGCGCTACCGCTG
Organism: Anisus vortex; assembly: GCA_949126835.1. Lineage (NCBI taxonomy): Eukaryota > Metazoa > Mollusca > Gastropoda > Planorbidae > Anisus > Anisus vortex. Next base: position 160,719 of record OX421497.1, on the reverse strand, counting down.
GGTAGGTCGGCGCTACCGCGTGGTACGTCGGCGCTACCGCTGGGTAGGTCGGCGCTACAGTTGAGTACGTCGCCGCTACCTTTTAGTAGGTCGGCGCTAACTTTGAGTAGGTCGGCGCCACCGCTAAGTAGGTAGGCGCTACCGCTAAGTAGGTCGGCGCTACCGCTGGGTAGGTCGGCGCTACCGCTGGGTAGGTCGGCGCTACCTCTGAGTACGTCGGCGCTACCTTTTAGTAGGTCGGCGCTACCCTTTAGTAGGTCGGCGCCACCTATGAGTAGGTCGGCGCCACCGCTAAGTAGGTCGGCGCTACCGCTGGGTAGGTCGGCGCTACCGCTGGGTAGGTCGATGCCACCGCTAAGTAGGTCGGGGCTACCGCTGGGTAGGTCGGGGCTACCGCTGGGTAGGTCGGCGCTGCCGCTGGGTAGGTCGGCGCTACCGCTGAGTAGGTCGGCGCTACCACTGATTAGGTCGGCGCTACCTTTTAGTAGGTCGGCGCTAACTTTGAGTAGGTCGGCGCTACCGCTGGGTAGGTCGGCGCTACCGCTGGGTAGGTCGGCGGTACCTCTGAATACGTCGGCGCTACCTTTTAGTAGGTCGGCGCTACCTTTGAGTAGGTCGGCGTCACCGCTAAGTAGGTCGGCGCTACCGCTGGGTAGGTCGGCGCTACCGCATGGTAGGTCGGCGCTACCGCTAGGTAGGTCGGCGCTACCGCTGGGTAGGTCGGCGCTACCGCCGGGTAAGTCGGCACTACTGCTGGGTAGTCCGGCGCTACCGCTGGGTAGGTCGGCGCTACCGGGGAGTAGGTCGGCGCTACAGTTGAGTACGTCGGCGCTACCTTTTAGTAGGTCGGCGCTAACTTTGAGTAGGTCGGCGCTACCGCTAAGTAGGTCGGCGCTACCGCTGAGTAGGTCGGCGCTACCGCGTGGTAGGTCGGCGCTACCGCTGGGTAGGTCGCCCTACCGCTGGGTAGGTCGGCGCTACCGCCGGGTAAGTCGGCGCTACCGCTGGGTAGGTCGGCGCTACCGCTGGGTAGGTCGGCGCTACCGCTGAGTAGGCCGGCGCTACAGTTGAGTACGTCGGCGCTACCTTTTAGTAGGTCGGCGCTACCTTTTAGTAGGTCGGCGCCACCTTTGAGTAGGTCGGCGCCACCGCTAAGTAGGTCGGCGCTACCGCTGGGTAGGTCGGCGCTACCGCTAGGTAGGTCGGCGCCACCGCTAAGTAGGTCGGGGCTACCGCTGGGTAGGTCGGGGCTACCGCTGGGTAGATCGGCGCTACCGCTGGGTAGGTCGGCGCTACCGCTGATTAGGTCGGCGCTACCGCTGAGTACGTCGGCGCTACCTTTTAGTAGGTCGGCCTTACCTTTGAGTAGGTCGGCGCTACCGCCGGGCAAGTCGACGCTACCGCCGGGTAGGTCAGCGCTACCGCTGGGTAGGTCGGCGCTACCGCTGGGTAGGTCGGCGATACCGCAGGGTAAGTCGGCGCTACCGCTGGGTAGGTCGGCGCTACCGGGGAGTAGGTCGGCGCTACAGTTGAGTACGTCGGCGCTACCTTTTAGTAGGTCAGCGCTAACTTTGAGTAGGTCGGCGCCACCACTAAGTAGGTCGGCGCTACCGCTGAGTAGGTCGGCGCTACCGCTGGGTAGGTCGGCGCTACCGCTGGGTAGCTCGGGGCTACCTCTGAGTACGTCGGCGCTACCTTTTAGTAGGTCGGCGCTACCTTTAAGTAGGTCGGCGCCACCGCTAAGTAGGTCGGCGCTACCTTTTAGTAGGTCGGCGCTACCTTTAAGTACGTCGGCGCTACCCCTGGGTAGGTCAGCTCTACCGCTAGGTAGGTCGGCGCTACCTCTGAGTACGTCGGCGCTACCTTTTAGTAGGTCGGCGCTACCTTTATGTAGGTCGGCGCCACCGCTAAGTAGGTCGGCGCTACCGCTGGGTAGGTCAACGCTACCGCTGGGTAGGTCGGCGCTACCGCCGGGTAGGTTGGCGCTACCGCCGAGAAGGTCGGCGCTACCGCTTGGTAGGTCGACGCTACCGCTGAATAGGTCGGCGCTACCGCTGGGTAGAACGGCGCTACCCCTGAGTAGGTCGGCGCTACAGCTGAGTACGTCGGCGCTACCTTTTAGTAGGTCGGCGCTACCTTTTAGTATGTCTGCGCCACTGCCAAGTAGTTCGGCGCTACCGCTGAGTAGGTCGGCGCAACCGCTGGGTAAGTCGGTGCTACCGTTTAGTAGGTCGGCGCTACCGCTGGATAGGTCGGCGTTACCGCTGAGTAGGTCGGCGCTACCTCTGAGAACGTCGGCGCTACCTTTGGGTAGGTCGGCGCTACCTTTGAGTAGGTCGGCGCAACCGCTAAGTACGTCGGCGCTACTGCTGAGTAGGTCAGCGCTAACGCTGAGTAAGTCGGCGCTACCGCTGAGTAGGTCGGCGCTAACGCTGAGTAAGTCGGCGCAAACGCTGAGTAGGTCGGCGCTACCGCCGGGTAGGTCGGTGCTTCCGCCGGGTAGGTCGGCGCTACCGCTGGGTAAGTCGGCGCTACCGCGTGGTAGGTCGTCGCTACCGCTGGGTAGGTCGGCGCTACCGCCGGGTAAGTCGGCGCTACCGATGGGTTGGTCGGCGCTACCGCTGAGTAGGTCGGCGCTACAGTTGAGTACGTCGGCGCTACCTTTTAGTAGGTCGGCGCTACCTTTTAGTAGGTCGGCGCCACCTTTGAGTAGGTCGGCGCCACCGCTAAGTAGGTCGGCGCTACCGCTGGGTAGGTCGGCGCTACCGATGGGTAGGTCGCCGCCACCGCTAAGTAGGTCAAGGCTACCGCTGGGTAGGTCGGGGCTACCGCTGGGTAGGTCGGCGCTACCGCTGGGTAGGTCGGCGCTACTGCTGAGTTGGTCGGCGCTACCGCTGAGTACGTCGGCGCTACCTTTTAGTAGGTCGGCCTTACCTTTGAGTAGGTCGGCGCTACCACTGGGTAGGTCGGCGCTACCGCTGGGTAGGTCGGCGCTACCGCTGAGTACGTCGGCGCTACAGTTGAGTACGTCGGCGCTACCTTTTAGTAGGTCGGCGCTACCTTTTAGTAGGTCGGCGCCACCTTTAAGTAGGTCGGCGCCACCGCTAAGTAGGTCGGCGCTACCGCTTGGTAGGTCGGCGCTACCGCTGGGTAGGTCAGCGCTACCACTGAGTAGGTCGGCGCTACCGCTGAGTAGGTCGGCGCTACCGCTGGTAAGGTCGGCGCTACCGCTGGGTAGGTCAGCGCTACCTCTGAGTACGTCGGCGCTATCTTTTAGTAGGTCGGCGCTACCGCTGGGTAGGTCGGCGCTACCTCTGAGTACGTCGGCGCTACCTTTTAGTAGGTCGGCGCCACCTTTGAGTAGGTCGGCGCCACCGCTAAGTAGGTCGGCACTACCGCTGGGTAGGTCGGGGCTACCGCTGGGTAGGTTGGGGCTACCGCTGGGTAGGTCGGCGCTACCGCTGGGTAGGTCGGCGCTACCGCTGGGTAGGTCGGCGCCACCGCAAAGTAGGTCAAGACTACCGCTGGGTAGTTCGGGGCTACCGCTGGGTAGGTCGGCGCTACCGCTGGGTAGGTCGGCGCTACCGCTGAGTAGGTCGGCGCTACCGCTGAGTACGTCGGCGCTACCTTTTAGTAGGTCGGCCTTACCTTTGAGTAGGTCGGCGCTACCGCTGGGTAGGTCGGCGCTACCGCTGGGTAGGTCGGCGCTACCGCTGAGTACGTCGGCGCTACAGTTGATTACGTCGGCGCTACCTCTTAGTAGGTCGGCGCTACCTTTTAGTAGGTCGGCGCCACCTTTAAGTAGGTCGTCGCTACCACTGAGTAGGTCGGCGCTACCGCTGAGTAGGTCGGCGCTACCGCTGGTAAGGTCGGCGCTACCGCTGGGTAGGTCAGCGCTACCTCTGAGTACGTCGGCGCTACCTTTTAGTAGGTCGGCGCTACCGCTGAGTAGGTCGGCACTAGCGCTGGGTAAGTCGGCGCTACCGTTTTGTAGGTCGGCGCTACCTTTGAGTAGGTATGCGCCACCGCCGGGTAGGTCGGCGCTACCGCTAGGTAGGTCCGCGCTACCGCTGTGTAGGTCGGCGCTATCGCTGGGTAGGTGGGCGCTACCGCTGAGTAGGTTGGCGCTACAGCTGAGTACGTCGGCGTTACATTTTAGTAGGTCGGCGCTTCCGCCGGGTAGGTCGGCGCTACCGCTTTGTAGGTCTACGCTACCGCTAAGTAGGTCGGCGCTACCGCTGAGTAGGTCGGCGCGAACTTTTAGTAGGTCGGCGCTACCGCTGAGTAGGTCGGCGCTACCGCTGGGTAAGTCGGCGCTACCTCTAAATACGTCGGTGCTACCTTTTTGTAGGTCGGCGCTACCTTTGAGTAGGTCGGCGTCACCGCTAAGTTTGTCGGCGCTACCGCTGGGTAGGTCGGCGCTACCGCTGGGTAGGTCGGCGCTACCGCTGGGTAGGTCGGCGCCACCGCTAAGTAGGTCGGGACTACCGCTGGGTAGGTTGGGGCTACCGCTGGGTAGGTCGGCGCTACCGCTGGGTAGGTCGGCGCTACCGCTGAGTAGGTCGGCGCTACCGCTGAGTAGGTCGGCGCTACCACTGGGTAGGTCGGCGCTACCTCTGAGTACGTCGGCGCTACCTTTTAGTCGGTCGGTGCTACCGCTGAGTAGGTCGGCGCTACCGCTGGTTAAGTCGGCGCTACCGTTTTGTAGGTCGGCGCTACCTTTGAGTAGGTCGGCGCTACCTTTTAGTAGGTCGGCGCTACCTTTTAGTAGGTCGGCGCCACCTTTGAGTAGGTCGGCGCCACCGCTAAGTAGGTCGGCGCTACCGCTGGGTAGGTCGGCGCTACCGCTGAGTAGGTCGGCGCTACAGCTGGAAAGGTCGGCGCCACCGCGTGGTACGTCGGCGCTACCGCTGGGTAGGTCGGCGCTACAGTTGAGTACGTCGGCGCTACCTTTTAGTAGGTCGGTGCTACCTTTTTGTAGGTCGGCGCCACCGCTAAGTAGGTCGGCGCTACCGCTGAATAGGTCGGCGCTACCGCTGGGTAGGTCGGCGCCACCGCTAAGTAGGTCGGGGCTACCGCTGGGTAGGTTGGGGCTACCGCTGGGTAGATCGGCGCTACCGCTGGGTAGGTCGGCGCTACCGCTGAGTAGGTCGGCGCTACCGCTGAGTAGGTCGGCGCTACCTTTTAGTAGGTCGGCGCTACCGCTGTGCAGGTCGGCGCTACCGCTGAGTAGGTCGGCGCTACAGTTGAGTACGTCGGCGCTACCGCTGGGTAGGTCGGCGCTACCGCTGGGTAGGCCGGCGCTACCTCTGAGTACGTCGGCGCTACCTTTTAGTAGGTCAGCGCTACCTTTGAGTAGGTCTGCGCCAACGCTAAGTAGGTGGCCGCTACCGCTGGGTAGGTCGGCGCTACCGTTGGGTAGGTCGGCGCTACCTTTTAGTAGGTCGGCGCTACCTTTTAGTAGGTCGGCGCCACCTTTGAGTAGGTCGGCGCCACCGCTAAGTAGGTCGGCGCTACCGCTGGGTAGGTCGGCGCTACCGCTAGGTAGGTCGGCGCCACCGCTAAGTAGGTCGGGGCTACCGCTGGGTAGGTCGGGGCTACCGCTGGGTAGATCGGCGCTACCGCTGGGTAGGTCGGCGCTACCGCTGATTAGGTCGGCGCTACCGCTGAGTACGTCGGCGCTACCTTTTAGTAGGTCGGCCTTACCTTTGAGTAGGTCGGCGCTACCGCCGGGCAAGTCGACGCTACCGCCGGGTAGGTCAGCGCTACCGCCGGGTAGGTCGGCGCTACCGCTGGGTAGGTCGGCGCTACCGCTGGGTAGGTCGGCGATACCGCAGGGTAAGTCGGCGCTACCGCTGGGTAGGTCGGCGCTACCGGGGAGTAGGTCGGCGCTACAGTTGAGTACGTCGGCGCTACCTTTTAGTAGGTCAGCGCTAACTTTGAGTAGGTCGGCGCCACCACTAAGTAGGTCGGCGCTACCGCTGAGTAGGTCGGCGCTACCGCTGGGTAGGTCGGCGCTACCGCTGGGTAGCTCGGGGCTACCTCTGAGTACGTCGGCGCTACCTTTTAGTAGGTCGGCGCTACCTTTAAGTAGGTCGGTGCCACCGCTAAGTAGGTCGGCGCTACCTTTTAGTAGGTCGGCGCTACCTTTAAGTACGTCGGCGCTACCCCTGGGTAGGTCAGCTCTACCGCTAGGTAGGTCGGCGCTACCTCTGAGTACGTCGGCGCTACCTTTTAGTAGGTCGGCGCTACCTTTATGTAGGTCGGCGCCACCGCTAAGTAGGTCGGCGCTACCGCTGGGTAGGTCAACGCTACCGCTGGGTAGGTCGGCGCTACCGCCGGGTAGGTTGGCGCTACCGCCGAGAAGGTCGGCGCTACCGCTTGGTAGGTCGACGCTACCGCTGAATAGGTCGGCGCTACCGCTGGGTAGAACGGCGCTACCGCTGAGTAGGTCGGCGCTACAGCTGAGTACGTCGGCGCTACCTTTTAGTAGGTCGGCGCTACCTTTTAGTATGTCTGCGCCACTGCCAAGTAGTTCGGCGCTACCGCTGAGTAGGTCGGCGCAACCGCTGGGTAAGTCGGTGCTACCGTTTAGTAGGTCGGCGCTACCGCTGGATAGGTCGGCGTTACCGCTGAGTAGGTCGGCGCTACCTCTGAGAACGTCGGCGCTACCTTTGGGTAGGTCGGCGCTACCTTTGAGAAGGTCGGCGCAACCGCTAAGTACGTCGGCGCTACTGCTGAGTAGGTCAGCGCTAACGCTGAGTAAGTCGGCGCTACCGCTGAGTAGGTCGGCGCTAACGCTGAGTAAGTCGGCGCAAACGCTGAGTAGGTCGGCGCTACCGCCGGGTAGGTCGGTGCTTCCGCCGGGTAGGTCGGCGCTACCGCTGGGTAAGTCGGCGCTACCGCGTGGTAGGTCGTCGCTACCGCTGGGTAGGTCGGCGCTACCGCCGGGTAAGTCGGCGCTACCGATGGGTTGGTCGGCGCTACCGCTGAGTAGGTCGGCGCTACAGTTGAGTACGTCGGCGCTACCTTTTAGTAGGTCGGCGCTACCTTTTAGTAGGTCGGCGCCACCTTTGAGTAGGTCGGCGCCACCGCTAAGTAGGTCGGCGCTACCGCTGGGTAGGTCGGCGCTACCGATGGGTAGGTCGCCGCCACCGCTAAGTAGGTCAAGGCTACCGCTGGGTAGGTCGGGGCTACCGCTGGGTAGGTCGGCGCTACCGCTGGGTAGGTCGGCGCTACTGCTGAGTTGGTCGGCGCTACCGCTGAGTACGTCGGCGCTACCTTTTAGTAGGTCGGCCTTACCTTTGAGTAGGTCGGCGCTACCACTGGGAAGGTCGGCGCTACCGCTGGGTAGGTCGGCGCTACCGCTGAGTACGTCGGCGCTACAGTTGAGTACGTCGGCGCTACCTTTTAGTAGGTCGGCGCTACCTTTTAGTAGGTCGGCGCCACCTTTAAGTAGGTCGGCGCCACCGCTAAGTAGGTTGGCGCTACCGCTTGGTAGGTCGGCGCTACCGCTGGGTAGGTCAGCGCTACCACTGAGTAGGTCGGCGCTACCGCTGAGTAGGTCGGCGCTACCGCTGGTAAGGTCGGCGCTACCGCTGGGTAGGTCAGCGCTACCTCTGAGTACGTCGGCGCTATCTTTTAGTAGGTCGGCGCTACCGCTGGGTAGGTCGGCGCTACCTCTGAGTACGTCGGCGCTACCTTTTAGTAGGTCGGCGCCACCTTTGAGTAGGTCGGCGCCACCGCTAAGTAGGTCGGCACTACCGCTGGGTAGGTCGGGGCTACCGCTGGGTAGGTTGGGGCTACCGCTGGGTAGGTCGGCGCTACCGCTGGGTAGGTCGGCGCTACCGCTGGGTAGGTCGGCGCCACCGCAAAGTAGGTCAAGACTACCGCTGGGTAGTTCGGGGCTACCGCTGGGTAGGTCGGCGCTACCGCTGGGTAGGTCGGCGCTACCGCTGAGTAGGTCGGCGCTACCGCTGAGTACGTCGGCGCTACCTTTTAGTAGGTCGGCCTTACCTTTGAGTAGGTCGGCGCTACCGCTGGGTAGGTCGGCGCTACCGCTGGGTAGGTCGGTGCTACCGCTGAGTACGTCGGCGCTACAGTTGAGTACGTCGGCGCTACCTTTTAGTAGGTCGGCGCTACCTTTTAGTAGGTCGGCGCCACCTTTAAGTAGGTCGGCGCTACCGCTTGGTAGGTCGGCGCTACCGCTGGGTAGGTCGGCGCTACCACTGAGTAGGTCGGCGCTACCGCTGAGTAGGTCGGCGCTACCGCTGGTAAGGTCGGCGCTACCGCTGGGTAGGTCAGCGCTACCTCTGAGTACGTCGGCGCTACCTTTTAGTAGGTCGGCGCTACCGCTGAGTAGGTCGGCACTAGCGCTGGGTAAGTCGGCGCTACCGTTTTGTAGGTCGGCGCTACCTTTGAGTAGGTATGCGCCACCGCCGGGTAGGTCGGCGCTACCGCTGGGTAGGTCGGCGCTACCGCTTTGTAGGTCTACGCTACCGCTAAGTAGGTCGGCGCTACCGCTGAGTAGGTCGGCGCGAACTTTTAGTAGGTCGGCGCTACCGCTGAGTAGGTCGGCGCTACCGCTGGGTAAGTCGGCGCTACCTCTAAATACGTCGGTGCTACCTTTTTGTAGGTCGGCGCTACCTTTGAGTAGGTCGGCGTCACCGCTAAGTTTGTCGGCGCTACCGCTGGGTAGGTCGGCGCTACCGCTGGGTAGGTCGGCGCTACCGCTGGGTAGGTCGGCGCCACCGCTAAGTAGGTCGGGACTACCGCTGGGTAGGTTGGGGCTACCGCTGGGTAGGTCGGCGCTACCGCTGGGTAGGTCGGCGCCACCGCTGAGTAGGTCGGCGCTACCGCTGAGTAGGTCGGCGCTACCACTGGGTAGGTCGGCGCTACCTCTGAGTACGTCGGCGCTACCTTTTAGTCGGTCGGTGCTACCGCTGAGTAGGTCGGCGCTACCGCTGGGTAAGTCGGCGCTACCGTTTTGTAGGTCGGCGCTACCTTTGAGTAGGTCGGCGCTACCTTTTAGTAGGTCGGCGCTACCTTTTAGTAGGTCGGCGCCACCTTTGAGTAGGTCGGCGCCACCGCTAAGTAGGTCGGCGCTACCGCTTGGTAGGTCGGCGCTACCGCTGGGTAGGTCGGCGCTACCGCTGAGTAGGTCGGCGCTACAGCTGGAAAGGTCGGCGCCACCGCGTGGTACGTCGGCGCTACCGCTGGGTAGGTCGGCGCTACAGTTGAGTACGTCGGCGCTACCTTTTAGTAGGTCGGCGCTAACTTTGAGTAGGTCGGCGCCACCGCTAAGTAGGTCGGCGCTACCGCTGAATAGGTCGGCGCTACCGCTGGGTAGGTCGGCGCTACCGCTGGGTAGGTCGGCGCTACCTCTGAGTACGTCGGTGCTACCTTTTAGTAGGTCGGCGCTACCCTTTAGTAGGTCGGCGCCACCTATGAGTAGGTCGGCGCCACCGCTAAGTAGGTTGGCGCTACCGCTGGGTAGGTCGGCGCTACCGCTGGGTAGGTCGGGGCTACCGCTGGGTAGGTCGGCGCTACCGCTGGGTAGGTCGGCGCTACTGCTGAGTAGGTCGGCGCTACCGCTGAGTAGGTCGGCGCTACCTTTTAGTAGGTCGGCGCTAACTTTGAGTAGGTCGGCGCTACCGCTGGGTAGATCGGCGCTACCGCTGGGTAGGTCGGCGGTACCTCTGAATACGTCGGCGCTACCTTTTAGTATTTCGGCGCTACCTTTGAGTAGGTCGGCGTCACCGCTAAGTAGGTCGGCGCTACCGCTGGGTAGGTCGGCGCTACCGCATGGTAGGTCGGCGCTACCGCTGGGTAGGTCGGCGCTACCGCTGGGTAGGTCGGCGCTAACGCCGGGTAAGTCGGCGCTACTGCTTGGTAGTCCGGCGCTACCACTGGGTAGGTCGGCGCTACCGGGGAGTAGGTCGGCGCTACAGTTGAGTACGTCGGCGCTACTTTTTGATAGGTCGGCGCTAACTTTGAGTAGGTCGGCGCTACCGCTAAGTAGGTCGGCGCTACCGCTGAGTAGGTCGGCGCTACCGCTGGGTAGGTCGGTGCTACCTCTGAGTACGTCGGCGCTACCTTTTAGTAGGTCGGCGCTACCTTTAAGTAGGTCGGCGCCACCGCTAAGTAGGTCGGCGCTACCTTTTAGTAGGTCGGCGCTACCTTTAAGTACGTCGGCGCTACCCCTGGGTAGGTCAGCTCTACCGCTGGGTAGGTCGGCGCTACCTCTGAGTACGTCGGCGCTACCATTTAGTAGGTCGGCGCTACCTTTATGTAGGTCGGCGCCACCGCTAAGTAGGTCGGCGCTACCGCTGGGTAGGTCGACGCTACCGCTGGGTAGGTCGGCGCTACCGCCGGGTAGGTTGGCGCTACTGCCGGGAAGGTCGGCGCTACCGCTTGGTAGGTCGACGCTACCGCTGGGTAGGTCGGCGCTACCGCTGGGTAGAACGGCGCTACCGCTGAGTAGGTCGGCGCTACAGCTGAGTACGTCGGCGCTACCTTTTAGTAGGTCGGCGCTACCTTTTAGTATGTCTGCGCCACTGCCAAGTAGTTTGGCGCTACCGCTGAGTAGGTCGGCGCAAACGCTGGGTAAGTCGTTGCTACCGTTTAGTAGGTCGGCGCTACCGCTGGATAGGTCGGCGTTACCGCTGAGTAGGTCGGCGCTACCTCTTAGAACGTCGGCGCTACCTTTGAGTAGGTCGGCGCAACCGCTAAGTACGTCGGCGCTACCGCTGAGTAGGTCGGCGCTAACGCTGAGTAAGTCGGCGCTACCGCTGAGTAGGTCGGCGCTAACGCTGAGTAAGTCGGCGCAAACGCTGAGTAGGTCGGCGCTACCGCCGGGTAGGTCGGTGCTTACGCCGGGTAGGTCGGCGCTACCGCTGGGTAAGTCGGCGCTACCGCGTGGTAGGTCGTCGCTACCGCTGGGTAGGTCGGCGCTACCGCCGGGTAAGTCGGCGCTACCGCTGGGTAGGTCGGCGCTACCGCTGAGTAGGTCGGCGCTACAGTTGAGTACGTAGGCGCTACCTGTTAGTAGGTCGGCGCTACCTTTTAGTAGGTAGGCGCCACCTTTGAGTAGGTCGGCACCACCGCTAAGTAGGTCGGCGCTACCGCTGGGTAGGTCGGCGCTACCGCTGGGTAGGTCGGCGCCACCGCTAAGTAGGATAAGGCTACCGCTGGGTAGGTCGGAGCTACCGCTGGGTAGGTCGGCGCTACCGCTGGGTAGGTCGGGGCTACCGCTGGGTAGGTCGGCGCTACCGCTGGGTAGGTCGGCGCTACTGCTGAGTTGGTCGGCGCTACCGCTGAGTACGTCGGCGCTACCTTTTAGTAGGTCGGCCTTACCTTTGAGTAGGTCGGCGCTACCGCTGGGTAGGTCGGCGATACCGCTGAGTACGTCGGCGCTACAGTTGAGTACGTCGGCGCTACCTTTTAGTAGGTCGGCGCTACCTTTTAGTAGGTCGGCGCCACCTTTAAGTAGGTCGGCGCCACCGCTAAGTAGGTCGGCGCTACCGCTTGGTAGGTCGGCGCTACCTTTGAGTAGGTCGGCGTCACCGCTAAGTATGTCGGCGCTACCGCTGGGTAGGTCGGCGCTACCGCTGGTAAGGTCGGCGCTACCGCTGGGTAGGTCGGCGCTACCTCTGAGTACGTCGGCGCTACCTTTTCGTAGGTCGGCGCTACCTTTTAGTAGGTCGGCGCCACCTTTGAGTAGGTCGGCGCCACCGCTAAGTAGGTCGGCGCTACCGCTGGGTAGGTCGGCGCTACCGCTGGGTAGTTCGGCGCCACCGCTAAGTAGGTCGGGGCTACCGCTGGGTAGGTTGGGGCTACCGCTGGGTAGGTCGGCGCTACCGCTGGGTAGGTCGGCGCTACCGCTGAGTAGGTCGGCGCTACCGCTGAGTAGGTCGGCGCTACCGCTGGGTAGGTCGGCGCTACCTCTGAGTACGTCGGCGCTATCTTTTAGAAGGTCGGTGCTACCGCTGAGTAGGTCGGCGCTACCGCTGGGTTAGTCGGCGCTACCGTTTTGTAGGTCGGCGCTACCTTTGATTAGGTCGGCGCTACCTTTTAGTAGGTCGGCGCTACCTTTGAGTAGGTCGGCGCCACCTTTGAGTAGGTCGGCGCAACCGCTAAGTAGGTCGGCGCTACCGCTTGGTAGGTCGGCACTACCGCTGGGTAGGTCGGCGCTACCGCTGAGTAGGTCGGCGCTACCGCTGGAAAGGTCGGCGCTATCGCTGGGTAGGTCGGTGCTACCGATGATTAGGTCGACGCTACAGTTGAGTACGTCGGCGCTACCTTTTAGTAGGTCGGCGCTACCTTTTAGTAGGTCGGCGCCACCGCTCAGTAGGTCGGCGCTACCGCTGGGTAGGTCGGCGCTACCGCTGGGTAAGTCGGCGCTACCGCTCAGTAGGTCGGCGCTACCGCTGAGTAGGTTGGCGCTACCGCTAGGTAGGTCGGTGCTACCGCTGGGTAGGTCGGCGCTACCTCTGAATACGTCGGTGCTACCTTTTAGTAGGTAGGCGCTACCTTTGAGTAGGTCGGCGTCACCGCTAAGTAGGTCGGCGCTACAGTTGAGTACGTCGGCGCTACCTTTTAGTAGTTCGGCGCTACCGCTGGGTAGGTCGGCGCTACCGCTGGGTAGGTCGGCGCTACCTCTAAATACGTCGGTGCTACCTTTTTGTAGGTCGGCGCCACCGCTAAGTAGGTCGGCACTACCGCTGGGTAGGTCGGCGCTACCGCTGGGTAGGTCGGCGCCACCGCTAAGTAGGTCGGGGCTACCGCTGGGTAGGTTGGGGCTACCGCTGGGTAGATCGGCGCTACCGCTGGGTAGGTCGGCGCTACCGCTGAGTAGGTCGGCGCTACCGCTGAGTAGGTCGGCGCTACCTTTTAGTAGGTCGGCGCTACCGCTGTGCAGGTCGGCGCTACCGCTGAGTAGGTCGGCGCTACAGTTGAGTACGTCGGCGCTACCGCAGGGTAGGTCGGCGCTACCGCTGGGTAGGCCGGCGCTACCTCTGAGTACGTCGGCGCTACCTTTTAGTAGGTCAGCGCTACCTTTGAGTAGGTCAGCGCCAACGCTAAGTAGGTGGCCGCTACCGCTGGGTAGGTCGGCGCTACCGTTGGGTAGGTCGGCGCTACCACTGGATAGGTCGGGGCTACCGCTGGGTAGGTCGGCGCTACCGCTGAGTAGGTCGGCGCTACCGCTGGGTAGGTCGGCGCTACAGTTGAGTACGTCGGCGCTACCTTTTAGAAGGTCGGCGCTACCTTTTAGTAGGTCTGCGCCACCGCTAAGTAGTTCGGCGCTACCGCTGAGTAGGTCGGCGCTACCGCTGAGTAAGTCGGCACTACCGTTTAGTAGGTCAACGCTACCGCTGGATAGGTCGGCGCTACCACTGGGTAGGTCGGCGCTACCGCTGAGAACGTCGGCGCTACATTTGAGTAGGTCGGCGCTACCTTTGAGTAGGTCGGCGCAACGCTAAGTACGTCGGCGCTACCGCTGAGTAAGTCGGCGCTAACGCTGAGTAGGTCGGCGCTACCGCCGGGTAGGTCGGTGCTTCCGCCGGGTAGGTCGGCGCTACCGCTGGGTAAGTCGGCGCTACCGCGTGGTAGGTCGTCGCTACCGCTGGGTAGGTCGGCGCTACCGCCGGGTAAGTCGGCGCTACCGCTGGGTAGGTCGGCGCTACCGCTGAGTAGGTCGGCGCTACAGTTGAGTACGTCGGCGCTACCTTTTAGTAGGTCGGCGCTACCTTTTAGTAGGTAGGCGCCACCTTTGAGTAGGTCGGCGCCACCGCTAAGTAGGTCGGCGCTACCGCTGGGTAGGTCGGCGCTACCGCTGGGTAGGTCGGCGCCACCGCTAAGTAGGTCAAGGCTACCGCTGGGTAGGTCGGAGCTACCGCTGGGTAGGTCGGCGCTACCGCTGGGTAGGTCGGGGCTACCGCTGGGTAGGTTGGCGCTACCGCTGGGTAGGTCGGCGCTACTGCTGAGTTGGTCGGCGCTACCGCTGAGTACGTCGGCGCTACCTTCTAGTAGGTCGGCCTTACCTTTGAGTAGGTCGGCGCTACCGCTGAGTAGGTCGGCGCTACAGTTGAGTACGTCGGCGCTACCTTTTAGTAGGTCGGCGGTACCTTTTAGTAGGTCGGCGCCACCCTTAAGTAGGTCGGCGCCACCGCTAAGTAGGTCGGCGCTACCGCTTGGTAGGTCGGCGCTACCTTTGAGTAGGTCGGCGTCACCGCTAAGTATGTCGGCGCTACCGCTGGGTAGGTCGGCGCTACCGCTGGTAAGGTCGGCGCTACCGCTGGGTAGGTCGGCGCTACCTCTGAGTACGTCGGCGCTACCTTTTAGTAGGTCGGCGCTACCTTTTAGTAGTTCGGCGCCACCTTTGAGTAGGTTGGCGCCACCGCTAAGTAGGTCGGCGCTACCACTGGGTAGGTCGGCGCTACCGCTGGGTAGGTCGGCGCCACCGCTAAGTAGGTCGGGGCTACCGCTGGGTAGGTTGGGGCTACCGCTGGGTAGGTCGGCGCTACCGCTGGGTAGGTCGGCGCTACCGCTGAGTAGGTCGGCGCTACCGCTGAGTAGGTCGGCGCTACCTCTGAGTACGTCGGCGCTATCTTTTAGAAGGTCGGTGCTACCGCTGAGTAGGTCGGCGCTACCGCTGGGTAAGTCGGCGCTACCGTTTTGTAGGTCGGCGCTACCTTTGAGTAGGTCGGCGCTACCTTTTAGTAGGTAGGCGCTACCTTTGAGTAGGTCGGCGCCACCTTTGAGTAGGTCGGCGCCACCGCTAAGTAGGTCGGCGCTACCTCTTAGAACGTCGGCGCTACCTTTGAGTAGGTCGGCGCAACCGCTAAGTACGTCGGCGCTACCGCTGAGTAGGTCGGCGCTAACGCTGAGTAAGTCGGCGCTACCGCTGAGTAGGTCGGCGCTAACGCTGAGTAAGTCGGCGCAAACGCTGAGTAGGTCGGCGCTACCGCCGGGTAGGTCGGTGCTTACGCCGGGTAGGTCGGCGCTACCGCTGGGTAAGTCGGCGCTACCGCGTGGTAGGTCGTCGCTACCGCTGGGTAGGTCGGCGCTACCGCCGGGTAAGTCGGCGCTACCGCTGGGTAGGTCGGCGCTACCGCTGAGTAGGTCGGCGCTACAGTTGAGTACGTAGGCGCTACCTGTTAGTAGGTCGGCGCTACCTTTTAGTAGGTAGGCGCCACCTTTGAGTAGGTCGGCACCACCGCTAAGTAGGTCGGCGCTACCGCTGGGTAGGTCGGCGCTACCGCTGGGTAGGTCGGCGCCACCGCTAAGTAGGATAAGGCTACCGCTGGGTAGGTCGGAGCTACCGCTGGGTAGGTCGGCGCTACCGCTGGGTAGGTCGGGGCTACCGCTGGGTAGGTCGGCGCTACCGCTGGGTAGGTCGGCGCTACTGCTGAGTTGGTCGGCGCTACCGCTGAGTACGTCGGCGCTACCTTTTAGTAGGTCGGCCTTACCTTTGAGTAGGTCGGCGCTACCGCTGGGTAGGTCGGCGATACCGCTGAGTACGTCGGCGCTACAGTTGAGTACGTCGGCGCTACCTTTTAGTAGGTCGGCGCTACCTTTTAGTAGGTCGGCGCCACCTTTAAGTAGGTCGGCGCCACCGCTAAGTAGGTCGGCGCTACCGCTTGGTAGGTCGGCGCTACCTTTGAGTAGGTCGGCGTCACCGCTAAGTATGTCGGCGCTACCGCTGGGTAGGTCGGCGCTACCGCTGGTAAGGTCGGCGCTACCGCTGGGTAGGTCGGCGCTACCTCTGAGTACGTCGGCGCTACCTTTTCGTAGGTCGGCGCTACCTTTTAGTAGGTCGGCGCCACCTTTGAGTAGGTCGGCGCCACCGCTAAGTAGGTCGGCGCTACCGCTGGGTAGGTCGGCGCTACCGCTGGGTAGTTCGGCGCCACCGCTAAGTAGGTCGGGGCTACCGCTGGGTAGGTTGGGGCTACCGCTGGGTAGGTCGGCGCTACCGCTGGGTAGGTCGGCGCTACCGCTGAGTAGGTCGGCGCTACCGCTGAGTAGGTCGGCGCTACCGCTGGGTAGGTCGGCGCTACCTCTGAGTACGTCGGCGCTATCTTTTAGAAGGTCGGTGCTACCGCTGAGTAGGTCGGCGCTACCGCTGGGTTAGTCGGCGCTACCGTTTTGTAGGTCGGCGCTACCTTTGATTAGGTCGGCGCTACCTTTTAGTAGGTCGGCGCTACCTTTGAGTAGGTCGGCGCCACCTTTGAGTAGGTCGGCGCAACCGCTAAGTAGGTCGGCGCTACCGCTTGGTAGGTCGGCACTACCGCTGGGTAGGTCGGCGCTACCGCTGAGTAGGTCGGCGCTACCGCTGGAAAGGTCGGCGCTATCGCTGGGTAGGTCGGTGCTACCGATGATTAGGTCGACGCTACAGTTGAGTACGTCGGCGCTACCTTTTAGTAGGTCGGCGCTACCTTTTAGTAGGTCGGCGCCACCGCTCAGTAGGTCGGCGCTACCGCTGGGTAGGTCGGCGCTACCGCTGGGTAAGTCGGCGCTACCGCTCAGTAGGTCGGCGCTACCGCTGAGTAGGTTGGCGCTACCGCTAGGTAGGTCGGTGCTACCGCTGGGTAGGTCGGCGCTACCTCTGAATACGTCGGCGCTACCTTTTAGTAGGTAGGCGCTACCTTTGAGTAGGTCGGCGTCACCGCTAAGTAGGTCGGCGCTACAGTTGAGTACGTCGGCGCTACCTTTTAGTAGTTCGGCGCTACCGCTGGGTAGGTCGGCGCTACCGCTGGGTAGGTCGGCGCTACCTCTAAATACGTCGGTGCTACCTTTTTGTAGGTCGGCGCCACCGCTAAGTAGGTCGGCACTACCGCTGGGTAGGTCGGCGCTACCGCTGGGTAGGTCGGCGCCACCGCTAAGTAGGTCGGGGCTACCGCTGGGTAGGTTGGGGCTACCGCTGGGTAGATCGGCGCTACCGCTGGGTAGGTCGGCGCTACCGCTGAGTAGGTCGGCGCTACCGCTGAGTAGGTCGGCGCTACCTTTTAGTAGGTCGGCGCTACCGCTGTGCAGGTCGGCGCTACCGCTGAGTAGGTCGGCGCTACAGTTGAGTACGTCGGCGCTACCGCTGGGTAGGTCGGCGCTACCGCTGGGTAGGCCGGCGCTACCTCTGAGTACGTCGGCGCTACCTTTTAGTAGGTCAGCGCTACCTTTGAGTAGGTCAGCGCCAACGCTAAGTAGGTGGCCGCTACCGCTGGGTAGGTCGGCGCTACCGTTGGGTAGGTCGGCGCTACCACTGGATAGGTCGGGGCTACCGCTGGGTAGGTCGGCGCTACCGCTGAGTAGGTCGGCGCTACCGCTGGGTAGGTCGGCGCTACAGTTGAGTACGTCGGCGCTACCTTTTAGAAGGTCGGCGCTACCTTTTAGTAGGTCTGCGCCACCGCTAAGTAGTTCGGCGCTACCGCTGAGTAGGTCGGCGCTACCGCTGAGTAAGTCGGCACTACCGTTTAGTAGGTCAACGCTACCGCTGGATAGGTCGGCGCTACCACTGGGTAGGTCGGCGCTACCGCTGAGAACGTCGGCGCTACATTTGAGTAGGTCGGCGCTACCTTTGAGTAGGTCGGCGCAACGCTAAGTACGTCGGCGCTACCGCTGAGTAAGTCGGCGCTAACGCTGAGTAGGTCGGCGCTACCGCCGGGTAGGTCGGTGCTTCCGCCGGGTAGGTCGGCGCTACCGCTGGGTAAGTCGGCGCTACCGCGTGGTAGGTCGTCGCTACCGCTGGGTAGGTCGGCGCTACCGCCGGGTAAGTCGGCGCTACCGCTGGGTAGGTCGGCGCTACCGCTGAGTAGGTCGGCGCTACAGTTGAGTACGTCGGCGCTACCTTTTAGTAGGTCGGCGCTACCTTTTAGTAGGTAGGCGCCACCTTTGAGTAGGTCGGCGCCACCGCTAAGTAGGTCGGCGCTACCGCTGGGTAGGTCGGCGCTACCGCTGGGTAGGTCGGCGCCACCGCTAAGTAGGTCAAGGCTACCGCTGGGTAGGTCGGAGCTACCGCTGGGTAGGTCGGCGCTACCGCTGGGTAGGTCGGGGCTACCGCTGGGTAGGTTGGCGCTACCGCTGGGTAGGTCGGCGCTACTGCTGAGTTGGTCGGCGCTACCGCTGAGTACGTCGGCGCTACCTTTTAGTAGGTCGGCCTTACCTTTGAGTAGGTCGGCGCTACCGCTGAGTAGGTCGGCGCTACAGTTGAGTACGTCGGCGCTACCTTTTAGTAGGTCGGCGGTACCTTTTAGTAGGTCGGCGCCACCCTTAAGTAGGTCGGCGCCACCGCTAAGTAGGTCGGCGCTACCGCTTGGTAGGTCGGCGCTACCTTTGAGTAGGTCGGCGTCACCGCTAAGTATGTCGGCGCTACCGCTGGGTAGGTCGGCGCTACCGCTGGTAAGGTCGGCGCTACCGCTGGGTAGGTCGGCGCTACCTCTGAGTACGTCGGCGCTACCTTTTAGTAGGTCGGCGCTACCTTTTAGTAGTTCGGCGCCACCTTTGAGTAGGTTGGCGCCACCGCTAAGTAGGTCGGCGCTACCACTGGGTAGGTCGGCGCTACCGCTGGGTAGGTCGGCGCCACCGCTAAGTAGGTCGGGGCTACCGCTGGGTAGGTTGGGGCTACCGCTGGGTAGGTCGGCGCTACCGCTGGGTAGGTCGGCGCTACCGCTGAGTAGGTCGGCGCTACCGCTGAGTAGGTCGGCGCTACCTCTGAGTACGTCGGCGCTATCTTTTAGAAGGTCGGTGCTACCGCTGAGTAGGTCGGCGCTACCGCTGGGTAAGTCGGCGCTACCGTTTTGTAGGTCGGCGCTACCTTTGAGTAGGTCGGCGCTACCTTTTAGTAGGTAGGCGCTACCTTTGAGTAGGTCGGCGCCACCTTTGAGTAGGTCGGCGCCACCGCTAAGTAGGTCGGCGCTACCGCTTGGTAGGTCGGCACTACCGCTGGGTAGGTCGGCGCTACCGCTGAGTAGGTCGGCGCTACCGCTGGAAAGGTCGGCGCTATCGCTGGGTAGGTCGGTGCTACCGATGATTAGGTCGGCGCTACAGTTGAGTACGTCGGCGCTACCTTTTAGTAGGTCGGCGCTACCTTTTAGTAGGTCGGCGCCACCGCTCAGTAGGTCGGCGCTACCGCTGGGTAGGTCGGCGCTACCGCTGGGTAGGTCGGCGCTACCGCTGAGTAGGTCGGCGCTACCGCTGAGTAGGTTGGCGCTACCGCTAGGTAGGTCGGTGCTACCGCTGGGTAGGTCGGCGCTACCTCTGAATACGTCGGCGCTACCTTTTAGTAGGTCGGCACTACCTTTGAGTAGGTCGGCGTCACCGCTAAGTAGGTCGGCGCTACAGTTTAGTACGTCGGCGCTACCTTTTAGTAGTTCGGCGCTACCGCTGGGTAGGTCGGAGCTACCGCTGGGTAGGTCGGCGCTACCTCTAAATACGTCGGTGCTACCTTTTTGTAGGTCGGCGCCACCGCTAAGTAGGTCGGCACTACCGCTGGGTAGGTCGGCGCTACCGCTGGGTAGGTCGGCGCCACCGCTAAGTAGGTCGGGGCTACCGCTGGGTAGGTTGGGGCTACCGCTGGGTAGATCGGCGCTACCGCTGGGTAGGTCGGCGCTACCGCTGAGTAGGTCGGCGCTACCTTTTAGTAGGTTGGCGCTACCGCTGTGTAGGTCGGCGCTACCGCTGAGTAGGTCGGCGCTTCAGTTGAGTAAGTCGGCGCTACTGCTGGGTAGGTCGGCGCTACCGCTGGGTAGGCCGGCGCTACCTCTGAGTACGTTTGGCGCTACCTTTTAGTAGGTCAGCGCTACCTTTGAGTAGGTTTGCGCCAACGCTAAGTAGGTGGCCGCTACCGCTGGGTAGGTCGGCGCTACCGTTGGGTAGGTCGCAGCTACCACTGGATAGGTCGGGGCTACCGCTGGGCAGGTCGGCGCTACCGCTGAGTAGGTCGGCGCTACCGCTGGGTAGGTCGGCGCTACAGTTGAGAACGTCGGCGCTACATTTGAGTAGGTCGGCGCTACCTTTGAGTAGGTCGGCGCAACGCTAAGTACGTCGGCGCTACCGCTGAGTAAGTCGGCGCTAACGCTGAGTAGGTCGGCGCTACCGCCGGGTAGGTCGGTGCTTCCGCCGGGTAGGTCGGCGCTACCGCTGGGTAAGTCGGCGCTACCGCGTGGTAGGTCGTCGCTACCGCTGGGTAGGTCGGCGCTACCGCCGGGTAAGTGGGCGCTACCGCTGGGTAGGTCGGCGCTACCGCTGAGTAGGTCGGCGCTACCTTTGAGTAGGTCGGCGTCACCGCTAAGTAGGTCGGCGCTACAGTTTAGTACGTCGGCGCTACCTTTTAGTAGTTCGGCGCTACCGCTGGGTAGGTCGGAGCTACCGCTGGGTAGGTCGGCGCTACCTCTAAATACGTCGGTGCTACCTTTTTGTAGGTCGGCGCCACCGCTAAGTAGGTCGGCACTACCGCTGGGTAGGTCGGCGCTACCGCTGGGTAGGTCGGCGCCACCGCTAAGTAGGTCGGGGCTACCGCTGGGTAGGTTGGGGCTACCGCTGGGTAGATCGGCGCTACCGCTGGGTAGGTCGGCGCTACCGCTGAGTAGGTCGGCGCTACCTTTTAGTAGGTTGGCGCTACCGCTGTGTAGGTCGGCGCTACCGCTGAGTAGGTCGGCGCTTCAGTTGAGTAAGTCGGCGCTACTGCTGGGTAGGTCGGCGCTACCGCTGGGTAGGCCGGCGCTACCTCTGAGTACGTTTGGCGCTACCTTTTAGTAGGTCAGCGCTACCTTTGAGTAGGTTTGCGCCAACGCTAAGTAGGTGGCCGCTACCGCTGGGTAGGTCGGCGCTACCGTTGGGTAGGTCGCAGCTACCACTGGATAGGTCGGGGCTACCGCTGGGCAGGTCGGCGCTACCGCTGAGTAGGTCGGCGCTACCGCTGGGTAGGTCGGCGCTACAGTTGAGAACGTCGGCGCTACATTTGAGTAGGTCGGCGCTACCTTTGAGTAGGTCGGCGCAACGCTAAGTACGTCGGCGCTACCGCTGAGTAAGTCGGCGCTAACGCTGAGTAGGTCGGCGCTACCGCCGGGTAGGTCGGTGCTTCCGCCGGGTAGGTCGGCGCTACCGCTGGGTAAGTCGGCGCTACCACGTGGTAGGTCGTCGCTACCGCTGGGTAGGTCGGCGCTACCGCCGGGTAAGTGGGCGCTACCGCTGGGTAGGTCGGCGCTACCGCTGAGTAGGTCGGCGCTACAGTTGAGTACGTCGGCGCTACCTTTTAGTAGGTCGGCGCTACCTTTTAGTAGGTAGGCGCCACCTTTGAGTAGGTCGGCGCCACCGCTAAGTAGGTCGGCGCTACCGCTGGGTAGGTCGGCGCTACCACTGGGTAGGTCAGCGCCACCGCTAAGTAGGTCAAGGCTACCGCTGGGTAGGTCGGAGCTACCGCTGGGTAGGTCGGCGCTACCGCTGGGTAGGTCGGGGCTACCGCTGGGTAGGTCGACGCTACCGCTGGGTAGGTCGGCGCTACTGCTGAGTTGGTCGGCGCTACCGCTGAGTACGTCGGCGCTACCTTTTAGTAGGTCGGCCTTACCTTTAAGTAGGTCGGCGCTACCGCTGGGTAGGTCGTCGCTACCGCTGAGTACCTCGGCGCTACAGTTGAGTACGTCGGCGCTACCTTTTAGTAGGTCGGCGCTACCTTTTAGTAGGTCGGCGCCACCTTTAAGTAGGTCGGCGCCACCGCTAAGTAGGTCGGCGCTACCGCTTGGTAGGTCGGCGCTACCTTTGAGTAGGTCGGCGTCACCGCTAAGTATGTCGGCGCTACCGCTGGGTAGGTCGGCGCTACCGCTGGTAAGGTCGGCGCTACCGCTGGGTAGGTCGGCGCTACCTCTGAGTACGTCGGCGCTACCTTTTAGTAGGTCGGCGCTACCTTTTAGTAGGTCGGCGCCACCTTTGAGTAGGTCGGCGCCACCGCTAAGTAGGTCGGCGCTACCACTGGGTAGGTCGGCGCTACCGCTGGGTAGGTCGGCGCCACCGCTAAGTAGGTCGGGGCTACCGCTGGGTAGGTTGGGGCTACCGCTGGGTAGGTCGGCGCTACCGCTGGGTAGGTCGGCGCTACCGCTGAGTAGGTCGGCGCTACCGCTGAGTAGGTCGGCGCTACCGCTGGGTAGGTCGGCGCTACCTCTGAGTACGTCGGCGCTATCTTTTAGAAGGTCGGTGCTACCGCTGAGTAGGTCGGCGCTACCGCTGGGTAAGTCGGCGCTACCGTTTTGTAGGTCGGCGCTACCTTTGAGTAGGTCGGCGCTACCTTTTAGTAGGTCGGCGCTACCTTTGAGTAGGTCGGCGCCACCGCTAAGTGGGTCGGCGCTACCGCTTGGTAGGTCGGCACTACCGCTGGGTAGGTCGGCGCTACCGCTGAGTAGGTCGGCGCTACCGCTGGAAAGGTCGGCGCTATCGCTGGGTAGGTCGGTGCTACCGATGATTAGGTCAACGCTACAGTTGAGTACGTCGGCGCTACCTTTTAGTAGGTCGGCGCTACCTTTTAGTAGGTCGGCGCCATCGCTCAGTAGGTCGGCGCTACCGCTGGGTAGGTCGGCGCTACCGCTGGGTAGGTCGGCGCTACCGCTGAGTAGGTCGGCGCTACCGCTGAGTAGGTTGGCGCTACCGCTAGGTAGGTCGGTGCTACCGCTGGGTAGGTCGGCGCTACCTCTGAATACGTCGGCGCTACCTTTTGGTAGGTCGGCGCTACCTTTGAGTAGGTCGGCGTCACCGCTAAGTAGGTCGGCGCTACAGTTGAGTACGTCGGCGCTACCTTTTAGTAGTTCGGCGCTACCGCTGGGTAGGTCGGCGCTACCGCTGGGTAGGTCGGCGCTACCTCTAAATACGTCGGTGCTACCTTTTTGTAGGTCGGCGCCACCGCTAAGTAGGTCGGCACTACCGCTGGGTAGGTCGGCCCTACCGCTGGGTAGGTCGGCGCCACCGCTAAGTAGGTCGGGGCTACCGCTGGGTAGGTTGGGGCTACCGCTGGGTAGATCGGCGCTACCGCTGGGTAGGTCGGCGCTACCGCTGAGTAGGTCGGCGCTACCGCTGAGTAGGTCGGCGCTACCTTTTAGTAGGTTGGCGCTACCGCTGTGTAGGTCGGCGCTACCGCTGAGTAGGTCGGCGCTACAGTTGAGTACGTCGGCGCTACCGCTAGGTAGGTCGGCGCTACCGCTGGGTAGGCCGGCGCTACCTCTGAGTACGTCGGCGCTACCTTTTAGTAGGTCAGCGCTACCTTTGAGTAGGTTTGCGCCAACGCTAAGTAGGTGGCCGCTACCGCTGGGTAGGTCGGCGCTACCGTTGGGTAGGTCGGCGCTACCACTGGATAGGTCGGGGCTACCGCTGGGTAGGTCGGCGCTACCGCTGGGTAGGTCGGTGCTACCGCTGGGTAGGTCGGCGCTACAGTTGAGTACGTCGGCGCTACCTTTTAGAAGGTCGGCGCTACCTTTGAGTAGGTCGGCGCAACGCTAAGTACGTCGGCGCTACCGCTGAGTAGGTCGGCGATAACGCTGAGTAATTCGGCGCTACCGTTTTGTAGGTCGGCGCTAACTTTGAGTAGGTCTGCGCCATCGCTAAGTAAGTCGCCGCTACCGCTGGGTAGGTCGGCGCTACCGCTGGATAGGTCGGCGCTACCGCTGGGTAGGTCGGCGCTACCGCTGATAGGTCGGCGCTACCGCTGCGTAGGTCGGCGCTACCGCTGAGTAGGTCGGCGCTAACGCTGAGTAATTCGGCGCTACCGTTTTGTAGGTCGGCGCTAACTTTGAGTAGGTCTGCGCCACCGCTAAGTAGGTCGCCGCTACCGCTGGGTAGGTCGGCGCTACCGCTGGGTAGGTCGGCGCTACTGTTGGGTAGGTCGCAGCTACCACTGGATAGGTCGGGGCTACCGCTGGGCAGGTCGGCGCTACCGCTGAGTAGGTCGGCGCTACCGCTGGGTAGGTCGGCGCTACAGTTGAGAACGTCGGCGCTACATTTGAGTAGGTCGGCGCTAACTTTGAGTAGGTCGGCGCAACGCTAAGTACGTCGGCGCTACCGCTGAGTAAGTCGGCGCTAACGCTGAGTAGGTCGGCGCTACCGCCGGGTAGGTCGGTGCTTCCGCCGGGTAGGTCGGCGCTACCGCTGGGTAAGTCGGCGCTACCGCGTGGTAGGTCGTCGCTACCGCTGGGTAGGTCGGCGCTACCGCCGGGTAAGTCGGCGCTACCGCTGGGTAGGTCGGCGCTACCGCTGAGTAGGTCGGCGCTACAGTTGAGTACGTCGGCGCTACCTTTTAGTAGGTAGGCGCCACCTTTGAGTAGGTCGGCGCCACCGCTAAGTAGGTCGGCGCTACCGCTGGGTAGGTCGGCGCTACCACTGGGTAGGTCGGCGCCACCGCTAAGTAGGTCAAGGCTACCGCTGGGTAGGTCGGAGCTACCGCTGGGTAGGTCGGCGCTACCGCTGGGTAGGTCGGGGCTACCGCTGGGTAGGTCGGCGCTACCGCTGGGTAGGTCGGCGCTACTGCTGAGTTGGTCGGCGCTACCGCTGAGTACGTCGGCGCTACCTTTTAGTAGGTCGGCCTTACCTTTAAGTAGGTCGGCGCTACCGCTGGGTAGGTCGGCGCTACCGCTGAGTACGTCGGCGCTACAGTTGAGTACGTCGGCGCTACCTTTTAGTAGGTCGGCGCTACCTTTTAGTAGGTCGGCGCCACCTTTAAGTAGGTCGGCGCCACCGCTAAGTAGGTCGGCGCTACCGCTTGGTAGGTCGGCGCTACCTTTGAGTAGGTCGGCGTCACCGCTAAGTATGTCGGCGCTACCGCTGGGTAGGTCGGCGCTACCGCTGGTAAGGTCGGCGCTACCGCTGGGTAGGTCGGCGCTACCTCTGAGTACGTCGGCGCTACCTTTTAGTAGGTCGGCGCTACCTTTTAGTAGGTCGGCGCCACCTTTGAGTAGGTCGGCGCCACCGCTAAGTAGGTCGGCGCTACCACTGGGTAGGTCGGCGCTACCGCTGGGTAGGTCGGCGCCACCGCTAAGTAGGTCGGGGCTACCGCTGGGTAGGTTGGGGCTACCGCTGGGTAGGTCGGCGCTACCGCTGGGTAGGTCGGCGCTACCGCTGAGTAGGTCGGCGCTACCGCTGAGTAGGTCGGCGCTACCGCTGGGTAGGTCGGCGCTACCTCTTAGTACGTCGGCGCTATCTTTTAGAAGGTCGGTGCTACCGCTGAGTAGGTCGGCGCTACCGCTGGGTAAGTCGGCGCTACCGTTTTGTAGGTCGGCGCTACCTTTGAGTAGGTCGGCGCTACCTTTTAGTAGGTCGGCGCTACCTTTGAGTAGGTCGGCGCCACCTTTGAGTAGGTCGGCGCCACCGCTAAGTAGGTCGGCGCTACCGCTTGGTAGGTCGGCACTACCGCTGGGTAGGTCGGCGCTACCGCTGAGTAGGTCGGCGCTACCGCTGGAAAGGTCGGCGCTATCGCTGGGTAGGTCGGTGCTACCGATGATTAGGTCGGCGCTACAGTTGAGTACGTCGGCGCTACCTTTTAGTAGGTCGGCGCTACCTTTTAGTAGGTCGGCGCTACCGCTGGGTAGGTCGGCGCTACCGCTGGGTAGGTCGGCGCTACCGCTGAGTAGGTCGGCGCTACCGCTGAGTAGGTTGGCGCTACCGCTAGGTAGGTCGGTGCTACCGCTGGGTAGGTCGGCGCTACCTCTGAATACGTCGGCGCTACCTTTTAGTAGGTCGGCGCTACCTTTGAGTAGGTCGGCGTCACCGCTAAGTAGGTCGGCGCTACAGTTGAGTACGTCGGCGCTACCTTTTAGTAGTTCGGCGCTACCGCTGGGTAGGTCGGCGCTACCGCTGGGTAGGTCGGCGCTACCTCTAAATACGTCGGTGCTACCTTTTTGTAGGTCGGCGCCACCGCTAAGTAGGTCGGCACTACCGCTGGGTAGGTCGGCGCTACCGCTGGGTAGGTCGGCTCCACCGCTAAGTAGGTCGGGGCTACCGCTGGGTAGGTTGGGGCTACCGCTGGGTAGATCGGCGCTACCGCTGGGTAGGTCGGCGCTACCGCTGAGTAGGTCGGCGCTACCGCTGAGTAGGTCGGCGCTACCTTTTAGTAGGTTGGCGCTACCGCTGTGTAGGTCGGCGCTACCGCTGAGTAGGTCGGCGCTACAGTTGAGTACGTCGGCGCTACCGCTAGATAGGTCGGCGCTACCGCTGGGTAGGCCGGCGCTACCTCTGAGTACGTCGGCGCTATCTTTTAGTAGGTCAGCGCTACCTTTGAGTAGGTCTGCGCCAACGCTAAGTAGGTGGCCGCTACCGCTGGGTAGGTCGGCGCTACCGTTGGGTAGGTCGGCGCTACCACTGGATAGGTCGGGGCTACCGCTGGGTAGGTCGGCGCTACCGCTGGGTAGGTCGGTGCTACCGCTGGGTAGGTCGGCGCTACAGTTGAGTACGTCGGCGCTACCTTTTAGAAGGTCGGCGCTACCTTTTAGTAGGTCTGCGCCACCGCTAAGTAGTTCGGCGCTACCGCTGAGTAGGTCGGCGCTACCGCTGAGTAAGTCGGCACTACCGTTTAGTAGGTCAACGCTACCGCTGGATAGGTCGGCGCTACCACTGGGTAGGTCGGCGCTACCGCTGAGAACGTCGGCGCTACATTTGAGTAGGTCGGCGCTACCTTTGAGTAGGTCGGCGCAACGCTAAGTACGTCGGCGCTACCGCTGAGTAGGTCGGCGCTAACGCTGAGTAATTCGGCGCTACCGTTTTGTAGGTCGGCGCTAACTTTGAGTAGGTCTGCGCCACCGCTAAGTAAGTCGCTGCTACCGCTGGGTAGGTCGGCGCTACCGCTGGATAGGTCGGCGCTACCGCTGGGTAGGTCGGCGCTACCGCTGGGTAGGTCGGCGCTACCGCTGTGTACGTCGGCGCTACCTTTTAGTAGGTCAGCGCTACCTTTGAGTAGGTCTGCGCCAACGCTAAGTAGGTGGCCGCTACCGCTGGGTAGGTCGGCGCTACCGCTGGGTAGGCCGGCGCTACCTCTGAGTACGTCGGCGCTACCTTTTAGTAGGTCAGCGCTACCTTTGAGTAGGTCTGCGCCAACGCTAAGTAGGTGGCCGCTACCGCTGGGTAGGTCGGCGCTACCGTTGGGTAGGTCGGCGCTTCCACTGGATAGGTCGGGGCTACCGCTGGGTAGGTCGGCGCTACCGCTGAGTAGATCGGCGCTACCGCTGGGTAGGTCGGCGCTACAGTTGAGTACGTCGGCGCTACCTTTTAGAAGGTCGGCGCTACCTTTTAGTAGGTCTGCGCCACCGCTAAGTAGTTCGGCGCTACCGCTGAGTAGGTCGGCGCTACCGCTGAGTAAGTCGGCACTACCGTTTAGTAGGTCAACGCTACCGATGGATAGGTCGGCGCTACCACTGGGTAGGTCGGCGCTACCACTGAGAACGTCGGCGCTACATTTGAGTAGGTCGGCGCTACCTTTGAGTAGGTCGGCGCAACGCTAAGTACGTCGGCGCTACCGCTAAGTAGGTCGGCGCTAACGCTGAGTAATTCGGCGCTACCGTTTTGTAGGTCGGCGCTAACTTTGAGTAGGTCTGCGCCACCGCTAAGTAGGTCGCCGCTACCGCTGGGTAGGTCGGCGCTACCGCTGGATAGATCGGCGCTACCGCTGGGTAGGTCGGCGCTACCGCTGATAGGTCGGCGCTACCGCTGCGTAGGTCGGCGCTACCGCTGAGTAGGTCGGCGCTAACGCTGAGTAATTCGGCGCTACCGTTTTGTAGGTCGGCGCTAACTTTGAGTAGGTCTGCGCCACCGCTAAGTAGGTCGCCGCTACCGCTTAGTAGGTCGGCGCTACCGCTGGATAGGTCGGCGCTACCGCTGGGTAGGTCGGCGCTACCGCTGGTTAGGTCGGCGCTACCGCTGCGTAGGTCGGCGCTACCGCTGAGTAGGTCGGCGCTACCGCTGGGTAGGTCGGCGCTACCGCTGGGTAGGCCGGCGCTACCTCTGAGTACGTCGGCGCTACCTTTTAGTAGGTCAGCGCTACCTTTCAGTAGGTCGGCGCCACCGCTAAGTAGGTCGGCGCTACCGCTGGGTAGGTCGGCGCTAAAGCTGAGTAGGTCGGCGCTACCGCTGAGTACGTCGGCGCTACCGCTGGGTAGGTCGGCGCTACCGCTGGGTAGGCCGGCGCTACCTCTGAGTACGTCGGCGCTACCTTTTAGTAGGTCAGCGCTACCTTTGAGTAGGTCTGCGCCACCACTAAATAGGTGGCCGCTACCGCTGGGTAGGTCGGCGCTACCGTTGGGTAGGTCGGCGCTACCGCTGGATAGGTCGGCGCTACCGCTGGGTAGGTCGGCGCTACCGCTGAGTAGGTCGGCGCTACCGCTGGGTAGGTCGGCGTTACAGCTGAGTACGTCGGCGCTACCTTTTAGAAGGTCGGCGCTACCTTTTAGTAGGTCTGCGCCACCGCTAAGTAGTTCGGCGCTACCGCTGAGTAGGTCGGCGCTACCGCTGGGTAAGTCGGCACTACCGTTTAGAAGGTCAACGCTACCGCTGGATAGGTCGGCGCTACCACTGGGTAGGTCGGCGCTACAACTGAGAACGTCGGCGCTACATTTGAGTAGGTCGGCGCTACCTTTGAGTAGGTCGGCGGAACCGCTAAGTACGTCGGCGCTACCGCTGATTAGGTCGGCGCTAACGCTGAGTAAGTCGGCGCTACCGTTTTGTAGGTCGGCGCTAACTTTGAGTAGGTCTGCGCCACGACTAAGTAGGTCGCCGCTACCGCTGGGTAGTTCAGCGCTACCGCTGGATAGGTCGGCGCTACCGCTGGGTAGGTCAGCGCTACCGCTGAGTAGGTCGGCGCTACCGCTGGGTAGGTCGGCGCTACCTCTGAGTACGACGGCGCTAACTTTTAGTTGGTCGGCGCTACCTTTGAGTAGGTCGGCGCCACTGCTATATAGGTCGGCGCTATCGCTGGGTAGGTCGGCGCTACCGCTGAGTAGGTCGGCCCTACCGCTGAGTAGGTCGGCGCTACCGCTGGGTAGGTCGGCGCTACCGCTGGGTAGGTCGGCGCTACCGCTGGGTAGGTCGGCGCTACCGCTGGGTAGGTCGGCGCTACCGCTGAGTAGGTCGGCGCTACAGTTGAGTACGTCGGCGCTACCTTTTAGTAGGTCGGCGCTACCTTTAAGTAGGTCGGCGCCACCGCTAAGTAGGTCGGCGCTACCGCCGGGTAGGTCGGCGCTACCGCTGGGTAGGTCGGCGCTACCTCTGGGTAGGTCGACGCTACCGCTGGGTAGGTCGGCGCTACCTCTGAGTACGTCGGCGCTACCTTTCAGTAGGTCGGCGCTACCGCTGAGTAGGTCGGCGCTACCGCTGGGTAAGTCAGCGCTACCGTTTTGTAGGTCGGCGCTACCTTTGAGTAGGTCTGCGCCACCGCTAAGTAGGTCGCCGCTACCGCTGGGTAGGTCGGCGCTACCGCTGGATAGGTCGGCGCTACAGCTGGGTAGGTCGGCGTTACCACTGGGTAGGTCGGCGCTACCGCTTTGTTGGTCGGCGCTACCGCTGAGTAGGTCGGCGCTACCGCTGGGTAGGTCGGCGCTACCGCTGAGTAGGTCGGCGCTACAGTTGAGTACGTCGGCGCTACCTTTTAGTACGTCGGCGCTACCGCTGTGTAGGTCGGCGCTACCGCTGGGTAGGTCGGCGCTACCGCTGAGTAGGTTGGCGCTACCGCTGGGTAGGTCGGCGCTACAGCTGAGTACGTCGGCGCTACCTTTTAGTAGGTCAGCGCTACCTTTGCGTAGGTCTGCGCCACCGCTAAGTAGGTCGCCGCTACCGCTGGGTAGGTCGGCGCTACCGCTGTGTAGGTCGGCGCTACAGCTGAGTACGTCGGCGCTAACTTTTAGTAGGTCAGCGCTATCTTTGAGTAGGTCTGCGCCACCGCTAAGTAGGTCGCCGCTACCGCTGGGTAGGTCGGCGCTACCGCTGGGTAGGTCGGCGCTACCGCTGGGTAGGTCGGCGCTACCGCTGGGTAGGTCGGCGCTACCGCTGGGTAGGTCGGCGCTACCGCTGGCGCTACCTTTAAGTAGGTCGGCGCCACCGCTAAGTAGTTCGGGGCTTCCGCTGGGTAGGTCGGCGCTACCGCTGGGTAGGTCGGCGCTACCGCTGAGTAGGTCGGCGCTACCGCCGAGTACGTCGGCGCTACCTTTTAGTAGGTCGGCGCTACCTTTGAGTAGGTCGGCGCTACCGCCGGGTATGTCGGCGCTACCGCTGGGTAGGTCGGCGCTACCTCTGAGTACGTCGGCGCTACCTTTTAGTAGGTCGGCGCTACCGCTGTGTAGGTCGGCGCTACCGCTGAGTAGGTCGGCGCTACAGTTGAGAACGTCGGCGCTACCTTTTAGTAGGTCGGCGCTACCTTTTAGTAGGTCGGCGCTACCTTTTAGTAGGTCGGCGCTACCTTTTAGTAGGTCGGCGCCACCGCTAAGTAGGTCGGCGCTACCGCTGGGTAGGTCGGCGCTACCGCTGGGTAGGTCGGCGCTACCGCTGAGTAGGTCGGCGCTACCGCTGAGTAGGTCGGCGCTACCTCTGAGTACGTCGGCGCTACCTTTTAGTAGGTCGGCGCTACCGCTGAGTAGGTCGGCGCTACCGCTGTGTACGTCGGCGCTACCTTTTAGTAGGTCGGCGCTACCTTTGAGTAGGTCGGCGCTACCGCCGGGTAGGTCGGCGCTACCGCTGGGTAGGTCGGCGCTACCGCTGGGTAGGTCGGTGCTACCGCTGAGTAGGTTGGCGTTACCGCTGAGTAGGTCGGCGCTACAGTTGTGTACGTCTTCGCTACCTTTTAGTAGGTCGGCGCTACCGCTGTGTAGGTCGGCGCTACCGCTGAGTAGGTCGGCGCTACAGTTGAGTACGTCGGCGCTACCTTTTAGTAGGTCGGCGCTACCTTTGAGTAGGTCGGCGCTACCGCCGGGTATGTCGGCGCTACCGCTGGGTAGGTCGGCGCTACCTCTGAGTACGTCGGCGCTACCTTTTAGTAGGTCGGCGCTACCGCTGTGTAGGTCGGCGCTACCGCTGAGTAGGTCGGCGCTACAGTTGAGAACGTCGGCGCTACCTTTTAGTAGGTCGGCGCTACCTTTTAGTAGGTCGGCGCTACCTTTTAGTAGGTCGGTGCCACCTTTGAGTAGGTCGCCGCCACCGCTAAGTAGGTCGGCGCTACCGCTGGGTAGGTCGGCGCTACCGCTGGGTAGGTCGGCGCTACCGCTGAGTAGGTCGGCGCTACCGCTGAGTAGGTCGGCGCTACCTCTGAGTACGTCGGCGCTACCTTTTAGTAGGTCGGCGCTACCGCTGAGTAGGTCGGCGCTACCGCTGTGTACGTCGGCGCTACCTTTTAGTAGGTCGGCGCTACCTTTGAGTAGGTCGGCGCTACCGCCGGGTAGGTCGGCGCTACCGCTGGGTAGGTCGGCGCTACCGCTGAGTAGGTCGGCGCTACAGTTGAGTACGTCGGCGCTACCTTTTAGTAGGTCGGCGCTACCGCTGTGTAGGTCGGCGCTACCGCTGAGTAGGTCGGCGCTACAGTTGAGTACGTCGGGGCTACCGCTGGGTAGGTCGGCGCTACCGCTGGGAAGGCCGGCGCTACCTCTGAGTACGTCGGCGCTACCTAATAGTAGGTCAGCGCTACCTTTGAGTAGGTCTGCGCCAACGCTAAGTAGGTGGCCGCTATCGCTGGGTAGGTCGGCGCTACCGTTGGGTAGGTCGGCGCTACCACTGGATAGGTCGGCGCTACCGCTGGGTAGGTCGGCGCTACCGCTGAGTAGGTCGGCGCTACCGCTGGGTAGGTCGGCGCTACTGTTGAGTACGTCGGCACTTCCTTTTAGAAGGTCGGCGCTACCTTTTAGTAGGTCTGCGCCACCGCTAAGTAGTTCGGCGCTACCGCTGAGTAGGTCGGCGCTACCGCTGAGTAAGTCGGCACTACCGTTTAGTAGGTCAACGCTACCGCTGGATAGGTCGGCGCTACCACTGGGTAGGTCGGCGCTACCGCTGAGAACGTCGGCGCTACATTTGAGTAGGTCGGCGCTACCTTTGAGTAGGTCGGCGCAACGCTAAGTACGTCGGCGCTACCGCTGAGTAGGTCGGCGCTAACGCTGAGTAATTCGGCGCTACCGTTTTGTAGGTCGGCGCTAACTTTGAGTAGGTCTGCGCCACCGCTAAGTAGGTCGCCGCTACCGCTGGGTAGGTCGGCGCTACCGCTGGATAGGTCGGCGCTACCGCTGGGTAGGTCGGCGCTACCGC
This sequence comes from Anisus vortex, assembly GCA_949126835.1. Classification (NCBI taxonomy): domain Eukaryota; kingdom Metazoa; phylum Mollusca; class Gastropoda; family Planorbidae; genus Anisus; species Anisus vortex. The sequence continues at coordinate 128,484 of OX421497.1, read as the reverse complement.
TGGGTAGGTCGGCGCTACCGCTGCGTAGGTCGGCGCTACCGCTGAGTAGGTCGGCGCTACCGCTGGGTAGGTCGGCGCAACCGCTGGGTAGGCCGGCGCTACCTCTGAGTACGTCGGCGCTACCTTTTAGTAGGTCAGCGCTACCTTTCAGTAGGTCGGCGCCACCGCTAAGTAGGTCGGCGCAACCGCTGGGTAGGTCGGCGCTAAAGCTGAGTAGGTCGGCGCTACCGCTGAGTACGTCAGCGCTACCGCTGGGTAGGTCGGCGCTACCGCTGGGTAGGCCGGCGCTACCTCTGAGTACGTCGGCGCTACCTTTTAGTAGGTCAGCGCTACCTTTGAGTAGGTCTGCGCCACCGCAAAGTAGGTGGCCGCTACCGCTGGGTAGGTCGGCGCTACCGTTGGGTAGGTCGGCGCTACCGCTGGATAGGTCGGCGCTACCGCTGAGTAGGTCGGCGCTACAGTTGAGTACGTCGGCGCTACCTTTTAGTAGGTCGGCGCTACCGCTGTGTAGGTCGGCGCTACCGCTGAGTAGGTCGGCGCTACAGTTGAGTACGTCGGGGCTACCGCTGGGTAGGTCGGCGCTACCGCTGGGAAGGCCGGCGCTACCTCTGAGTACGTCGGCGCTACCTAATAGTAGGTCAGCGCTACCTTTGAGTAGGTCTGCGCCAACGCTAAGTAGGTGGCCGCTATCGCTGGGTAGGTCGGCGCTACCGTTGGGTAGGTCGGCGCTACCACTGGATAGGTCGGCGCTACCGCTGGGTAGGTCGGCGCTACCGCTGAGTAGGTCGGCGCTACCGCTGGGTAGGTCGGCGCTACTGTTGAGTACGTCGGCACTTCCTTTTAGAAGGTCGGCGCTACCTTTTAGTAGGTCTGCGCCACCGCTAAGTAGTTCGGCGCTACCGCTGAGTAGGTCGGCGCTACCGCTGAGTAAGTCGGCACTACCGTTTAGTAGGTCAACGCTACCGCTGGATAGGTCGGCGCTACCACTGGGTAGGTCGGCGCTACCGCTGAGAACGTCGGCGCTACATTTGAGTAGGTCGGCGCTACCTTTGAGTAGGTCGGCGCAACGCTAAGTACGTCGGCGCTACCGCTGAGTAGGTCGGCGCTAACGCTGAGTAATTCGGCGCTACCGTTTTGTAGGTCGGCGCTAACTTTGAGTAGGTCTGCGCCACCGCTAAGTAGGTCGCCGCTACCGCTGGGTAGGTCGGCGCTACCGCTGGATAGGTCGGCGCTACCGCTGGGTAGGTCGGCGCTACCGCTGGGTAGGTCGGCGCTACCGCTGCGTAGGTCGGCGCTACCGCTGAGTAGGTCGGCGCTACCGCTGGGTAGGTCGGCGCAACCGCTGGGTAGGCCGGCGCTACCTCTGAGTACGTCGGCGCTACCTTTTAGTAGGTCAGCGCTACCTTTCAGTAGGTCGGCGCCACCGCTAAGTAGGTCGGCGCAACCGCTGGGTAGGTCGGCGCTAAAGCTGAGTAGGTCGGCGCTACCGCTGAGTACGTCAGCGCTACCGCTGGGTAGGTCGGCGCTACCGCTGGGTAGGCCGGCGCTACCTCTGAGTACGTCGGCGCTACCTTTTAGTAGGTCAGCGCTACCTTTGAGTAGGTCTGCGCCACCGCAAAGTAGGTGGCCGCTACCGCTGGGTAGGTCGGCGCTACCGTTGGGTAGGTCGGCGCTACCGCTGGATAGGTCGGCGCTACCGCTGGGTAGGTCGGCGCTACCGCTGAGTAGGTCGGCGCTACCGCTGGGTAGGTCGGCGTTAAAGCTGAGTACGTCAGCGCTACCTTTTAGAAGGTCGGCGCTACCTTTTAGTAGGTCTGCGCCACCGCTAAGTAGTTCGGCGCTACCGCTGAGTAGGTCGGCGCTACCGCTGGGTAAGTCGGCACTACCGTTTAGTAGGTCAACGCTACCGCTGGATAGGTCGGCGCTACCACTGGGTAGGTCGGCGCTACAACTGAGAACGTCGGCGCTACATTTGAGTAGGTCGGCGCTACCTTTGAGTAGGTCGGCGCAACCGCTAAGTAGGTCGCCGCTACCGCTGGGTAGTTCGGCGCTACCGCTGGATAGGTCGGCGCTACCGCTGGGTAGGTCGGCGCTACCGCTGAGTAGGTCGGCGCTACCGCTGGGTAGGTCGGCGCTACCTCTGAGTACGTCGGCGCTAACTTTTAGTTGGTCGGCGCTACCTTTGAGTAGGTCGGCGCCACTGCTATATAGGTCGGCGCTATCGCTAGGTAGGTCGGCGCTACCGCTGAGTAGGTCGGCCCTACCGCTGAGTAGGTCGGCGCTACCGCTGGGTAGGTCGGCGCTACCGCTGGGTAGGTCGGCGCTACCGCTGGGTAGGTCGGCGCTACCGCTGGGTAGGTCGGCGCTACCTTTTAGTAGGTCGGCGCTACCTTTAAGTAGGTCGGCGCCACCGCTAAGTAGGTCGGCGCTACCGCCGGGTAGGTCGGCGCTACCGCTTGGTAGGTCGGCGCTACCGCTGGGTAGGTCGGCGCTACCGCTGGGTAGGTCGGCGCTACCTCTGAGTACGTCGGCGCTACCTTTCAGTAGGTCGGCGCTACCGCTGAGTAGGTCGGCGCTACCGCTGGGAAAGTCAGCGCTACCGTTTTGTAGGTCGGCGCTACCTTTGAGTAGGTATGCGCCACCGCTAAGTAGGTCGCCGCTACCGCTGGGTAGGTCGGCGCTACCGCTGGATAGGTCGGCGCTACCGCTGGGTAGGTCGGCGCTACCACTGGGTAGGTCGGCGCTACCGCTGCGTTGGTCGGCGCTACCGCTGAGTAGGTCGGCGCTACCGCTGGGTAGGTCGGCGCTACCGCTGAGTAGGTCGGCGCTACAGTTGAGTACGTCGGCGCTACCTTTTAGTACGTCGGCGCTACCGCTGTGTAGGTCGGCGCTACCGCTGAGTAGGTCGGCGCTACAGTTGAGTACGTTGGCGCTACCTTTTAGTAGGTCGGCGAAACCTTTTAGTAGGTCGGCGCTACCTTTTAGTAGGTCCTTGCCACCTTTGAGTACGTCGGCGCTACCTTTCAGTGGGTCGGCGCTACCGCTGAGTAGGTCGGCGCTACCGCTGGGTAAGTCGGAGCTACAGTTGAGTACGTCGGCGCTACAGTTGAGTACGTCGGCGCTACCTTTTAGTAGGTCGGCGCTACCTTTAAGTAGGTCGGCGCCACCGCTTAGTAGGTCGCCGCTACTACTGGGTAGGTCGCGCTACCGCTGGATAGGTCGGCGCTACCGCTGGGTAGGTCGGCGCTACAGTTGAGTACGTCGGCGCTACCTTTTAGTAGGTCGGCGCTACCTTTAAGTAGGTCGGCGCCACCGCTTAGTAGGTCGGGGCTACCGATGGGTAGGTCGGCGCTACCGCTGGGTAGGTCGGCGCTACCGCTGAGTAGGTCGGCGCTACCGCTGAGTACGTCGGCGCTACCTTTTAGAAGGTCGGCGCTACCTTTGAGTAAGTCGGCGCTACCGCCGGGTAGGTCGGCGCTACCGCTGGGTAGGTCGGCGCTACCGCTGGGTAGGTCGGCGCTACCGCTGAGTAGGTCGGCGCTACCGCTGAGTAGGTCGGCGCTACAGTTGAGTACGTCGGCGCTACCTTTTAGTAGGTCGGCGCTACCGCTGTGTAGGTCGGCGCTACCGCTGAGTAGGTCGGCGCTACAGTTGAGTACGTCGGCGCTACCTTTTAGTAGGTCGGCGCTACCTTTTAGTAGGTCGGCGCTACCTTTTAGTAGGTCGGTGCCACCTTTGAGTAGGTCGGCGCTACCGCCGGGTAGGTCGGCGCTACCGCTGGGTAGGTCGGCGCTACCGCTGAGTAGGTCGGCGCTACCGCTGAGTAGGTCGGCGCTACAGTTGAGTACGTCGGCGCTACCTTTTAGTAGGTCGGCGCTTCCGCTGTGTAGGTCGGCGCTACCGCTGAGTAGGTCGGCGCTACAGTTGAGTACGTCGGCGCTACCTTTTAGTAGGTCGGCGCTACCTTTTAGTAGGTCGGCGCTACCTTTTAGTAGGTCGGTGCCACCTTTGAGTAGGTCGGTGCCACCGCTAAGTAGGTCGGCGCTACCGCTGGGTAGGTCGGCGCTACCTTTTAGTAGGTCGGCGCTACCGCTGTGTAGGTCGGCGCTACCGCTGAGTAGGTCGGCGCTACAGTTGAGTACGTCGGCGCTACCTTTTAGTAGGTCGGCGCTACCTTTTAGTAGGTCGGCGCTACCTTTTAGTAGGTCGGTGCCACCTTTGAGTAGGTCGGCGCCACCGCTAAGTAGGTCGGCGCTACCGCTGGGTAGGTCGGCGCTACCTTTTAGTAGGTCGGCGCTACCTTTGAGTAGGTCGGCGCTACCGCCGGGTAGGTCGGCGCTACCACTGGGTAGGTCGGCGCTACCTTTTAGTACGTCGGCGATACCGCTGTGTAGGTCGGCGCTACCGCTGAGTAGGTCGGCGCTACCGCTGAGTACGTCGGCGCTACCGCTGGGTAGGTCGGCGCTACCTTTGAGTAGGTCGGCGCTACCGCCGGGTAGGTCGGCGCTACCGCTGGTTAGGTCGGCGCTACCGCTGGGTAGGTCGGCGCTACCGCTGGGTAGGTCGGCGCTACCGCTGAGTAGGTCGGCGCTACAGTTAAGTACGTCGGCGCTACCTTTTAGTAGGTCGGCGCTACCTTTTAGTAGGTCGGCGCTACCTTTTAGTAGGTCGGTGCCACCTTTGAGTAGGTCGGCGCTACCGCTGGGTAGGTCGGCGCTACCGATGGGTAGGTCGGCGCTACCGCTGAGTAGGTCGGCGCTACCGCTGAGTAGGTCGGCGCTACCGCTGGGTAGGTCGGCGCTTCTGCTGGGTAGGCCGGCGCTACCTCTGAGTACGTCGGCGCTACCTTTTAGTAGGTCGGCGCTACCGCTAGGTAGGTCGGCGCTACCGCTGAGTACGTCGGCGCTACCTTTTAGTAGGTCGGCGCTACCTTTGAGTAGGTCGGCGCTACCGCCGGGTAGGTCGGCCCTACCGCTGGGTAGGTCGGCGCTACCGCTGGGTAGGTCGGCGCTACCGCTGAGTAGGTAGGCGCTACCGCTGAGTAGGTCGGCGCTACAGTTGAGTACGTCGGCGCTACCTTTTAGTAGGTCGGCGCTACCGCTGTGTAGGTCGGCGCTACCGCTGAGTAGGTCGGCGCTACAGTTGAGTACGTCGGCGCTACCTTTAAGTAGGTCGGCGCTACCTTTTAGTAGGTCGGCGCTACCGCTAGGTAGGTCGGCGCTACCGCTGAGTACGTCGGCGCTACCTTTTAGTAGGTCGGCGCTACCTTTGAGTAGGTCGGCGCTACCGCCGGGTAGGTCGGCCCTACCGCTGGGTAGGTCGGCGCTACCGCTGGGTAGGTCGGCGCTACCGCTGAGTAGGTCGGCGCTACCGCTGAGTAGGTCGGCGCTACAGTTGAGTACGTCGGCGCTACCTTTTAGTAGGTCGGCGCTACCGCTGTGTAGGTCGGCGCTACCGCTGAGTAGGTCGGCGCTACAGTTGAGTACGTCGGCGCTACCTTTTAGTAGGTCGGCGCTACCTTTAAGTAGGTCGGCGCCACCGCTTAGTAGGTCGGGGCTACCGATGGGTAGGTCGGCGCTACCGCTGGGTAGGTCGGCGCTACCGCTGAGTAGGTCGGCGCTACCGCTGAGTACGTCGGCGCTACCTTTTAGAAGGTCGGCGCTACCTTTGAGTAAGTCGGCGCTACCGCCGGGTAGGTCGGCGCTACCGCTGGGTAGGTCGGCGCTACCGCTGGGTAGGTCGGCGCTACCGCTGAGTAGGTCGGCGCTACCGCTGAGTAGGTCGGCGCTACAGTTGAGTACGTCGGTGCTACCTTTTAGTAGGTCGGCGCTACCGCTGTGTAGGTCGGCGCTACCGCTGAGTAGGTCGGCGCTACAGTTGAGTACGTCGGCGCTACCTTTTAGTAGGTCGGCGCTACCTTTTAGTAGGTCGGCGCTACCTTTTAGTAGGTCGGTGCCACCTTTGAGTAGGTCGGCGCTACCGCCGGGTAGGTCGGCGCTACCGCTGGGTAGGTCGGCGCTACCGCTGAGTAGGTCGGCGCTACCGCTGAGTAGGTCGGCGCTACAGTTGAGTACGTCGGCGCTACCTTTTAGTAGGTCGGCGCTACCGCTGTGTAGGTCGGCGCTACCGCTGAGTAGGTCGGCGCTACAGTTGAGTACGTCGGCGCTACCTTTTAGTAGGTCGGCGCTACCTTTTAGTAGGTCGGCGCTACCTTTTAGTAGGTCGGTGCCACCTTTGAGTAGGTCGGCGCCACCGCTAAGTAGGTCGGCGCTACCGCTGGGTAGGTCGGCGCTACCTTTTAGTAGGTCGGCGCTACCGCTGTGTAGGTCGGCGCTACCGCTGAGTAGGTCGGCGCTACAGTTGAGTACGTCGGCGCTACCTTTTAGTAGGTCGGCGCTACCTTTTAGTAGGTCGGCGCTACCTTTTAGTAGGTCGGTGCCACCTTTGAGTAGGTCGGCGCTACCGCTGGGTAGGTCGGCGCTACCGCTGGGTAGGTCGGCGCTACCGCTGAGTAGGTCGGCGCTACCGCTGAGTAGGTCGGCGCTACCGCTGGGTAGGTCGGCGCTTCTGCTGGGTAGGCCGGCGCTACCTCTGAGTACGTCGGCGCTACCTTTTAGTAGGTCGGCGCTACCGCTAGGTAGGTCGGCGCTACCGCTGAGTACGTCGGCGCTACCTTTTAGTAGGTCGGCGCTACCGCTGTGTAGGTCGGCGCTACCGCTGTGTAGGTCGGCGCTACCGCTGAGTAGGTCGGCGCTACAGTTGAGAACGTCGGCGCTACCTTTTAGTAGGTCGGCGCTACCTTTTAGTAGGTCGGCGCTACCTTTTAGTAGGTCGGTGCCACCTTTGAGTAGGTCGGCGCCACCGCTAAGTAGGTCGGCGCTACCGCTGGGTAGGTCGGCGCTACCGCTGGGTAGGTCGGCGCTACCGCTGAATAGGTCGGCGCTACCGCTGAGTAGGTCGGCGCTACCTCTGAGTACGTCGGCGCTACCTTTTAGAAGTTCGGCGCTACCGCTGAGTAGGTCGGCGCTACCGCTGTGTACGTCGGCGCTACCTTTTAGTAGGTCGGCGCTACCGCCGGGTAGGTCGGCTCTACCGCTGGGTAGGTCGGCGCTACCGCTGAGTAGGTCGGCGCTACAGTTGAGTACGTCGGGGCTACCGCTGGGTAGGTCGGCGCTACCGCTGGGAAGGCCGGCGCTACCTCTGAGTACGTCGGCGCTACCTAATAGTAGGTCAGCGCTACCTTTGAGTAGGTCGGCGCTACCGCCGGGTAGGTCGGCGCTACCGCTGGGTAGGTCGGCGCTACCGCTGAGTAGGTCGGCGCTACAGTTGAGTACGTCGGCGCTACCTTTTAGTAGGTCGGCGCTACCGCTGTGTAGGTCGGCGCTACCGCTGAGTAGGTCGGCGCTACAGTTGAGTACGTCGGGGCTACCGCTGGGTAGGTCGGCGCTACCGCTGGGAAGGCCGGCGCTACCTCTGAGTACGTCGGCGCTACCTAATAGTAGGTCAGCGCTACCTTTGAGTAGGTCTGCGCCAACGCTAAGTAGGTGGCCGCTATCGCTGGGTAGGTCGGCGCTACCGTTGGGTAGGTCGGCGCTACCACTGGATAGGTCGGCGCTACCGCTGGGTAGGTCGGCGCTACCGCTGAGTAGGTCGGCGCTACCGCTGGGTAGGTCGGCGCTACTGTTGAGTACGTCGGCACTTCCTTTTAGAAGGTCGGCGCTACCTTTTAGTAGGTCTGCGCCACCGCTAAGTAGTTCGGCGCTACCGCTGAGTAGGTCGGCGCTACCGCTGAGTAAGTCGGCACTACCGTTTAGTAGGTCAACGCTACCGCTGGATAGGTCGGCGCTACCACTGGGTAGGTCGGCGCTACCGCTGAGAACGTCGGCGCTACATTTGAGTAGGTCGGCGCTACCTTTGAGTAGGTCGGCGCAACGCTAAGTACGTCGGCGCTACCGCTGAGTAGGTCGGCGCTAACGCTGAGTAATTCGGCGCTACCGTTTTGTAGGTCGGCGCTAACTTTGAGTAGGTCTGCGCCACCGCTAAGTAGGTCGCCGCTACCGCTGGGTAGGTCGGCGCTACCGCTGGATAGGTCGGCGCTACCGCTGGGTAGGTCGGCGCTACCGCTGGGTAGGTCGGCGCTACCGCTGCGTAGGTCGGCGCTACCGCTGAGTAGGTCGGCGCTACCGCTGGGTAGGTCGGCGCAACCGCTGGGTAGGCCGGCGCTACCTCTGAGTACGTCGGCGCTACCTTTTAGTAGGTCAGCGCTACCTTTCAGTAGGTCGGCGCCACCGCTAAGTAGGTCGGCGCAACCGCTGGGTAGGTCGGCGCTAAAGCTGAGTAGGTCGGCGCTACCGCTGAGTACGTCAGCGCTACCGCTGGGTAGGTCGGCGCTACCGCTGGGTAGGCCGGCGCTACCTCTGAGTACGTCGGCGCTACCTTTTAGTAGGTCAGCGCTACCTTTGAGTAGGTCTGCGCCACCGCAAAGTAGGTGGCCGCTACCGCTGGGTAGGTCGGCGCTACCGTTGGGTAGGTCGGCGCTACCGCTGGATAGGTCGGCGCTACCGCTGGGTAGGTCGGCGCTACCGCTGAGTAGGTCGGCGCTACCGCTGGGTAGGTCGGCGTTAAAGCTGAGTACGTCAGCGCTACCTTTTAGAAGGTCGGCGCTACCTTTTAGTAGGTCTGCGCCACCGCTAAGTAGTTCGGCGCTACCGCTGAGTAGGTCGGCGCTACCGCTGGGTAAGTCGGCACTACCGTTTAGTAGGTCAACGCTACCGCTGGATAGGTCGGCGCTACCACTGGGTAGGTCGGCGCTACAACTGAGAACGTCGGCGCTACATTTGAGTAGGTCGGCGCTACCTTTGAGTAGGTCGGCGCAACCGCTAAGTACGTCGGCGCTACCGCTGATTAGGTCGGCGCTAACGCTGAGTAAGTCGGCGCTACCGTTTTGTAGGTCGGCGCTAACTTTGAGTAGGTCTGCGCCACCGCTAAGTAGGTCGCCGCTACCGCTGGGTAGTTCGGCGCTACCGCTGGATAGGTCGGCGCTACCGCTGGGTAGGTCGGCGCTACCGCTGAGTAGGTCGGCGCTACCGCTGGGTAGGTCGGCGCTACCTCTGAGTACGTCGGCGCTAACTTTTAGTTGGTCGGCGCTACCTTTGAGTAGGTCGGTGCCACTGCTATATAGGTCGGCGCTATCGCTAGGTAGGTCGGCGCTACCGCTGAGTAGGTCGGCCCTACCGCTGAGTAGGTCGGCGCTACCGCTGGGTAGGTCGGCGCTACCGCTGGGTAGGTCGGCGCTACCGCTGGGTAGGTCGGCGCTACCGCTGGGTAGGTCGGCGCTACCTTTTAGTAGGTCGGCGCTACCTTTAAGTAGGTCGGCGCCACCGCTAAGTAGGTCGGCGCTACCGCTTGGTAGGTCGGCGCTACCGCTGGGTAGGTCGGCGCTACCGCTGGGTAGGTCGGCGCTACCTCTGAGTACGTCGGCGCTACCTTTCAGTAGGTCGGCGCTACCGCTGAGTAGGTCGGCGCTACCGCTGGGAAAGTCAGCGCTACCGTTTTGTAGGTCGGCGCTACCTTTGAGTAGGTCTGCGCCACCGCTAAGTAGGTCGCCGCTACCGCTGGGTAGGTCGGCGCTACCGCTGGATAGGTCGGCGCTACCGCTGGGTAGGTCGGCGCTACCACTGGGTAGGTCGGCGCTACCGCTGCGTTGGTCGGCGCTACCGCTAAGTAGGTCGGCGCTACCGCTGGGTAGGTCGGCGCTACCGCTGAGTAGGTCGGCGCTACAGTTGAGTACGTCGGCGCTACCTTTTAGTACGTCGGCGCTACCGCTGTGTAGGTCGGCGCTACCGCTGAGTAGGTCGGCGCTACAGTTGAGTACGTTGGCGCTACCTTTTAGTAGGTCGGCGAAACCTTTTAGTAGGTCGGCGCTACCTTTTAGTAGGTCCTTGCCACCTTTGAGTACGTCGGCGCTACCTTTCAGTGGGTCGGCGCTACCGCTGAGTAGGTCGGCGCTACCGCTGGGTAAGTCGGAGCTACCGTTTTGTAGGTCGGCGCTACCTTTGAGTAGGTCTGCGCCACCGCTAAGTAGGTCGCCGCTACTACTGGGTAGGTCGCGCTACCGCTGGATAGGTCGGCGCTACCGCTGGGTAGGTCGGCGCTACAGTTGAGTACGTCGGCGCTACCTTTTAGTAGGTCGGCGCTACCTTTAAGTAGGTCGGCGCCACCGCTTAGTAGGTCGGGGCTACCGATGGGTAGGTCGGCGCTACCGCTGGGTAGGTCGGCGCTACCGCTGAGTAGGTCGGCGCTACCGCTGAGTACGTCGGCGCTACCTTTTAGAAGGTCGGCGCTACCTTTGAGTAAGTCGGCGCTACCGCCGGGTAGGTCGGCGCTACCGCTGGGTAGGTCGGCGCTACCGCTGGGTAGGTCGGCGCTACCGCTGAGTAGGTCGGCGCTACCGCTGAGTAGGTCGGCGCTACAGTTGAGTACGTCGGCGCTACCTTTTAGTAGGTCGGCGCTACCGCTGTGTAGGTCGGCGCTACCGCTGAGTAGGTCGGCGCTACAGTTGAGTACGTCGGCGCTACCTTTTAGTAGGTCGGCGCTACCTTTTAGTAGGTCGGCGCTACCTTTTAGTAGGTCGGTGCCACCTTTGAGTAGGTCGGCGCTACCGCCGGGTAGGTCGGCGCTACCGCTGGGTAGGTCGGCGCTACCGCTGAGTAGGTCGGCGCTACCGCTGAGTAGGTCGGCGCTACAGTTGAGTACGTCGGCGCTACCTTTTAGTAGTTCGGCGCTTCCGCTGTGTAGGTCGGCGCTACCGCTGAGTAGGTCGGCGCTACAGTTGAGTACGTCGGCGCTACCTTTTAGTAGGTCGGCGCTACCTTTTAGTAGGTCGGCGCTACCTTTTAGTAGGTCGGTGCCACCTTTGAGTAGGTCGGCGCCACCGCTAAGTAGGTCGGCGCTACCGCTGGGTAGGTCGGCGCTACCTTTTAGTAGGTCGGCGCTACCGCTGTGTAGGTCGGCGCTACCGCTGAGTAGGTCGGCGCTACAGTTGAGTACGTCGGCGCTACCTTTTAGTAGGTCGGCGCTACCTTTTAGTAGGTCGGCGCTACCTTTTAGTAGGTCGGTGCCACCTTTGAGTAGGTCGGCGCCACCGCTAAGTAGGTCGGCGCTACCGCTGGGTAGGTCGGCGCTACCTTTTAGTAGGTCGGCGCTACCTTTGAGTAGGTCGGCGCTACCGCCGGGTAGGTCGGCGCTACCACTGGGTAGGTCGGCGCTACCTTTTAGTACGTCGGCGCTACCGCTGTGTAGGTCGGCGCTACCGCTGAGTAGGTCGGCGCTACCGCTGAGTACGTCGGCGCTACCGCTGGGTAGGTCGGCGCTACCTTTGAGTAGGTCGGCGCTACCGCCGGGTAGGTCGGCGCTACCGCTGGTTAGGTCGGCGCTACCGCTGGGTAGGTCGGCGCTACCGCTGGGTAGGTCGGCGCTACCGCTGAGTAGGTCGGCGCTACAGTTAAGTACGTCGGCGCTACCTTTTAGTAGGTCGGCGCTACCTTTTAGTAGGTCGGCGCTACCTTTTAGTAGGTCGGTGCCACCTTTGAGTAGGTCGGCGCTACCGCTGGGTAGGTCGGCGCTACCGATGGGTAGGTCGGCGCTACCGCTGAGTAGGTCGGCGCTACCGCTGAGTAGGTCGGCGCTACCGCTGGGTAGGTCGGCGCTTCTGCTGGGTAGGCCGGCGCTACCTCTGAGTACGTCGGCGCTACCTTTTAGTAGGTCGGCGCTACCGCTAGGTAGGTCGGCGCTACCGCTGAGTACGTCGGCGCTACCTTTTAGTAGTTCGGCGCTACCTTTGAGTAGGTCGGCGCTACCGCCGGGTAGGTCGGCCCTACCGCTGGGTAGGTCGGCGCTACCGCTGGGTAGGTCGGCGCTACCGCTGAGTAGGTCGGCGCTACCGCTGAGTAGGTCGGCGCTACAGTTGAGTACGTCGGCGCTACCTTTTAGTAGGTCGGCGCTACCGCTGTGTAGGTCGGCGCTACCGCTGAGTAGGTCGGCGCTACAGTTGAGTACGTCGGCGCTACCTTTTAGTAGGTCGGCGCTACCTTTAAGTAGGTCGGCGCTACCTTTTAGTAGGTCGGCGCTACCGCTAGGTAGGTCGGCGCTACCGCTGAGTACGTCGGCGCTACCTTTTAGTAGGTCGGCGCTACCTTTGAGTAGGTCGGCGCTACCGCCGGGTAGGTCGGCCCTACCGCTGGGTAGGTCGGCGCTACCGCTGGGTAGGTCGGCGCTACCGCTGAGTAGGTCGGCGCTACCGCTGAGTAGGTCGGCGCTACAGTTGAGTACGTCAGCGCTACCTTTTAGTAGGTCGGCGCTACCGCTGTGTAGGTCGGCGCTACCGCTGAGTAGGTCGGCGCTACAGTTGAGTACGTCGGCGCTACCTTTTAGTAGGTCGGCGCTACCTTTAAGTAGGTCGGCGCCACCGCTTAGTAGGTCGGGGCTACCGATGGGTAGGTCGGCGCTACCGCTGGGTAGGTCGGCGCTACCGCTGAGTAGGTCGGCGCTACCGCTGAGTACGTCGGCGCTACCTTTTAGAAGGTCGGCGCTACCTTTGAGTAAGTCGGCGCTACCGCCGGGTAGGTCGGCGCTACCGCTGGGTAGGTCGGCGCTACCGCTGGGTAGGTCGGCGCTACCGCTGAGTAGGTCGGCGCTACCGCTGAGTAGGTCGGCGCTACAGTTGAGTACGTCGGCGCTACCTTTTAGTAGGTCGGCGCTACCACTGTGTAGGTCGGCGCTACCGCTGAGTAGGTCGGCGCTACAGTTGAGTACGTCGGCGCTACCTTTTAGTAGGTCGGCGCTACCTTTTAGTAGGTCGGCGCTACCTTTTAGTAGGTCGGTGCCACCTTTGAGTAGGTCGGCGCTACCGCCGGGTAGGTCGGCGCTACCGCTGGGTAGGTCGGCGCTACCGCTGAGTAGGTCGGCGCTACCGCTGAGTAGGTCGGCGCTACAGTTGAGTACGTCGGCGCTACCTTTTAGTAGGTCGGCGCTACCGCTGTGTAGGTCGGCGCTACCGCTGAGTAGGTCGGCGCTACAGTTGAGTACGTCGGCGCTACCTTTTAGTAGGTCGGCGCTACCTTTTAGTAGGTCGGCGCTACCTTTTAGTAGGTCGGTGCCACCTTTGAGTAGGTCGGCGCCACCGCTAAGTAGGTCGGCGCTACCGCTGGGTAGGTCGGCGCTACCTTTTAGTAGGTCGGCGCTACCGCTGTGTAGGTCGGCGCTACCGCTGAGTAGGTCGGCGCTACAGTTGAGTACGTCGGCGCTACCTTTTAGTAGGTCGGCGCTACCTTTTAGTAGGTCGGCGCTACCTTTTAGTAGGTCGGTGCCACCTTTGAGTAGGTCGGCGCTACCGCTGGGTAGGTCGGCGCTACCGCTGGGTAGGTCGGCGCTACCGCTGAGTAGGTCGGCGCTACCGCTGAGTAGGTCGGCGCTACCGCTGGGTAGGTCGGCGCTTCTGCTGGGTAGGCCGGCGCTACCTCTGAGTACGTCGGCGCTACCTTTTAGTAGGTCGGCGCTACCGCTAGGTAGGTCGGCGCTACCGCTGAGTACGTCGGCGCTACCTTTTAGTAGGTCGGCGCTACCTTTGAGTAGGTCGGCGCTACCGCCGGGTAGGTCGGCCCTACCGCTGGGTAGGTCGGCGCTACCGCTGGGTAGGTCGGCGCTACCGCTGAGTAGGTCGGCGCTACCGCTGAGTAGGTCGGCGCTACAGTTGAGTACGTCGGCGCTACCTTTTAGTAGGTCGGCGCTACCGCTGTGTAGGTCGGCGCTACCGCTGAGTAGGTCGGCGCTACAGTTGAGTACGTCGGCGCTACCTTTTAGTAGGTCGGCGCTACCTTTAAGTAGGTCGGCGCTACCCTTTAGTAGGTCGGTGCCACCTTTGAGTAGGTCGGCGCCACCACTAAGTAGGTCGGCGCTACCGCTGGGTAGGTCGGCGCTACCGCTGGGTAGGTCGGCGCTACCGCTGAGTAGGTCGGCGCTACCGCTGAGTAGGTCGGCGTTACCGCTAGGTAGGTCGGCGCTACTGCTGCGTAGGCCGGCTCTACCTCTGAGTACGTCGGCGCTACCTTTTAGTAGGTCAGCGCTAGCTTTGAGTAGGTCTACGCCACCGCTAAGTAGGTCGCTGCTACCGCTGGGTAGGTCGGCGCTACCGCTGGGTAGGTCGGCGCTACCGCTGAGTAGGTCGGCGCTACCGCTGAGTACGTCGGCGCTACCGCTGAGTACGTCGGCGCTACCTTTTAGTACGTCGGCGCTACCTTTCAGTAGGTCGGCGCTACCGCTGAGTAGGTCGGCGCTACCGCTGGGTAAGCGCTACCGTTTTGTACGTCGGCGCTACCGCTGTGTAGGTCGGCGCTACCGCTGAGTAGGTCGGCGCTACAGTTGAGTACGTCGGCGCTACCTTTTAGTAGGTCGGCGCTACCTTTTAGTAGGTCGGCGCTACCTTTTAGTAGGTCGGTGCCACCTTTGAGTAGGTCGGCGCCACCGCTAAGTAGGTCGGCGCTACCGCTGGGTAGGTCGGCGCTACCGCTCGGTAGGTCGGCGCTACCGCTGAGTAGGTCGGCGCTACCGCTGAGTAGGTCGGCGCTACCGCTGGGTAGGTCGGCGCTTCTGCTGGGTAGGCCGGCGCTACCTCTGAGTACGTCGGCGCTACCTTTTAGTAGGTCGGCGCTACCGCTAGGTAGGTCGGCGCTACCGCTGAGTACGTCGGCGCTACCTTTTAGTAGGTCGGCGCTACCTTTGAGTAGGTCGGCGCTACCGCCGGGTAGGTCGGCCCTACCGCTGGGTAGGTCGGCGCTACCGCTGGGTAGGTCGGCGCTACCGCTGAGTAGGTCGGCGCTACCGCTGAGTAGGTCGGCGCTACAGTTGAGTACGTCGGCGCTACCTTTTAGTAGGTCGGCGCTACCGCTGTGTAGGTCGGCGCTACCGCTGAGTAGGTCGGCGCTACAGTTGAGTACGTCGGCGCTACCTTTTAGTAGGTCGGCGCTACCTTTTAGTAGGTCGGCGCTAACTTTTAGTAGGTCGGTGCCACCTTTGAGTAGGTCGGCGCCACCGCTAAGTAGGTCGGCGCTACCGCTGGGTAGGTCGGCGCTACCGCTGGGTAGGTCGGCGCTACCGCTGAGTAGGTCGGCGCTACCGCTGAGTAGGTCGGCGCTACCGCTGGGTAGGTCGGCGCTTCTGCTGGGTAGGCCGGCGCTACCTCTGAGTACGTCGGCGCTACCTTTTAGTACGTCGGCGCTACCGCTAGGTAGGTCGGCGCTACCGCTGAGTACGTCGGCGCTACCTTTTAGTAGGTTGGCGCTACCTTTGAGTAGGTCGGCGCTACCGCCGGGTAGGTCGGCCCTACCGCTGGGTAGGTCGGCGCTACCGCTGGGTAGGTCGGCGCTACCGCTGAGTAGGTCGGCGCCAACGCTAAGTAGGTCGGCGCTACAGTTGAGTACGTCGGCGCTACCTTTTAGTAGGTCGGCGCTACCGCTGTGTAGGTCGGCGCTACCGCTGAGTAAGTCGGCGCTACAGTTGAGTACGTCGGCGCTACCTTTTAGTAGGTCGGCGCTACCTTTAAGTAGGTCGGCGCTACCTTTAAGTAGGTCGGCGCTACCTTTTAGTAGGTCGGTGCCACCTTTGAGTAGGTCGGCGCCACCGCTAAGTAGGTCGGCGCTACCGCTGGGTAGGTCGGCGCTACCGCTGGGTACGTCGGCGCTACCGCTGGGTAGGTCGGCGCTACCGCTGAGTAGGTCGGCGCTACCGCTGGGTAGGTCGGCGCTACTGCTGGGTAGGCCGGCTCTACCTCTGATTCTGTCGGCGCTACCTTTTAGTAGGTCAGCGCTAGCTTTGAGTAGGTCTGCGCCACCGCTAAGTAGGTCGCTGCTACCGCTAAGTAGGTCGCTGCTACCGCTGGGTAGGTCGGCGCTACCTTTTAGTAGGTCGGCGCTACCTTTGAGTAGGTCGGCGCTACCGCCGGGTAGGTCAGCGCTACCGCTGGGTAGGTCGGCGCTACCGCTGGGTAGGTCGGCGCTACCGCTGGGTAGGTCGGCGTTACCGCTGAGTAGGTCGGCGCTACAGTTGAGTACGTCGGCGCTACCTTTTAGTACGTCGGCGCTACCGCTGTGTAGGTCGGCGCTACCGCTGAATAGGTCGGCGCTACAGTTGAGTACGTCGGCGCTACCTTTTAGTAGGTCGGCGCCACCGCTAAGTAGGTGGCCCTACCGCTGGGTAGGTCGGCGCTACCGCTGGGTAGGTCGGCGCTACCGCTGAGTAGGTCGGCGCTACCGCTGAGTAGGTCGGCGCTACCGCTGGGTAGGTCGGCGCTTCTGCTGGGTAGGCCGGCGCTACCTCTGAGTACGTCGGCGCTACCTTTTAGTAGGTCGGCGCTACCGCTAGGTAGGTCGGCGCTACCGCTGAGTACGTCGGCGCTACCTTTTAGTAGGTTGGCGCTACCTTTGAGTAGGTCGGTGCTACCGCCGGGTAGGTCGGCCCTACCGCTGGGTAGGTCGGCGCTACCGCTGGGTAGGTCGGCGCTACCGCTGAGTAGGTCGGCGCCAACGCTGAGTAGGTCGGCGCTACAATTGAGTACGTCGGCGCTACCTTTTAGTAGGTCGGCGCTACCGCTGTGTAGGTCGGCGCTACCGCTGAGTAAGTCGGCGCTACAGTTGAGTACGTCGGCGCTACCTTTTAGTAGGTCGGCGCTACCTTTAAGTAGGTCGGCGCTACCTTTAAGTAGGTCGGCGCTACCTTTTAGTAGGTCGGTGCCACCTTTGAGTAGGTCGGCGCCACCGCTAAGTAGGTCGGCGCTACCGCTGGGTAGGTCGGCGCTACCGCTGGGTAGGTCGGCGCTACCGCTGAGAAGGTCGGCGCTACCGCTGAGTAGGTCGGCGCTACCGCTGGGTAGGTCGGCGCTACTGCTGGGTAGGCCGGCTCTACCTCTGAGTACGTCGGCGCTACCTTTTAGTAGGTCAGCGCTAGCTTTGAGTAGGTCTGCGCCACCGCTAAGTAGGTCGCTGCTACCGCTGGGTAGGTCGGCGCTACCGCTGGGTAGGTCGGCGCTACCGCTGAGTAGGTCGGCGCTACCGTTGAGTACGTCGGCGCTACCTTTTAGTAGGTCGGCGCTACCTTTGAGTAGGTCGGCACTACCGCCGGGTAGGTCAGCGCTACCGCTGGGTAGGTCGGCGCTACCGCTGGGTAGGTCGGCGCTACCGCTGGGTAGGTCGGCGTTACCGCTGAGTAGGTCGGCGCTACAGTTGAGTACGTCGGCGCTACCTTTTAGTACGTCGGCGCTACCGCTGTGTAGGTCGGCGCTACCGCTGAATAGGTCGGCGCTACAGTTGAGTACGTCGGCGCTACCTTTTAGTAGGTCGGCGAAACCTTTTAGTAGGTCGGCGCTACCTTTTAGTAGGTCGGTGCCACCTTTGAGTAGGTCGGCGCCACCGCTAAGTAGGTTGGCGCTACCGCTGGGTAGGTCGGCGCTACCGCTGGGTAGGTCGGCGCTACCTCTGAGTACGTCGGCGCTACCTTTTAGTAGGTCGGCGCTACCGCTAGGTAGGTCGGCGCTACCGCTGAGTAGGTTGGCGCTACCGCTGAGTAGGTCGGCGCTACCGCTGGGTAGGTCGGCGCTACCGCTGAGTAGGTCGGCGCTACCGCTGAGTACGTCGGCGCTACCGCTGGGTAGGTCGGCGCTACCTTTGAGTAGGTCGGCGCTACCGCCGGGTAGGTCGGAGCTACCGCTGGGTCGGTCCGCGCTACCGCTGGGTAGGTCGGCGCTACCGCTGGGTAGGTCGGCGCTACCGCTGAGTAGGTCGGCGCTACAGTTGAGTACGTCGGCGCTACCTTTTAGTACGTCGGCGCTACCGCTGTGTAGGTCGGCGCTACCGCTGAGTAGGTCGGCGCTACCGCTGAGTACGTCGGCGCTACCACTGGGTAGGTCGGCGCTACCTTTTAGTAGGTCGGCGCTACCGCCGGGTATGTCGGCGCTACCGCTGGTTAGGTCGCCACTGCTATATAGGTCGGCGCTACCGCTGGGTAGGTCGGCGCTACCGCTGCGTAGATCGGCGCTACCGCTGAGTAGGTCGGCGCTACCGCTGGGTAGGTCGGCGCTACTGCTGGGTAGGCCGGCGCTACCTCTGAGTACGTCGGCGCTACCTTTTAGTAGGTCAGCGCTACCTTTGAGTAGGTCTGCGCCACCGCTAAGTAGGTGGCCGCTACCGCTGGGTAGGTCGGCGATACCGTTGGGTAGGTCGGCGCTACCGCTGGATAGGTCGGCGCTACCGCTGGGTAGGTCGGCGCTACCGCTGAGTAGGTCGGGGCTACCGCTGGGTAGGTCGGCGTTACAGCTAAGTACGTCGGCGCTACCTTTTAGAAGGTCGGCGCTACCTTTTAGTAGGTCTGCGCCACCGCTAAGTAGTTTTGCGCTACCGCTGAGTAGGTCGGCGCTACCGCTTGGTAAGTCGGCACTACAACTGAGAACGTCGGCGCTACATTTGAGTAGGTCGGCGCTACCTTTGAGTAGGTCGGCGCAACCGCTAAGTACGTCGGAGCTACCGCTGAGTAGGTCGGCGCTAACGCTGAGTAAGTCGGCGCTACCGTTTTCTAGGTCGGCGCTAACTTTGAGTAGGTCTGCGCCACCGCTAAGTAGGTCGCAACTACCGCTGGGTAGGTCGGCGCTACCGCTGGATAGGTCGGCGCTACCGCTGGGTAGGTCGGCGCTACCGCTGAGTAGGTCGGCGCTACCGCTGGGTAGGTCGGCGCTACCTCTGAGTACGTCGGCGCTACCTTTTAGTTTGTCGGCGCTACCTTTGAGTAGGTCGGCGCCACTGCTATATAGGTCGGCGCTATCGCTGGGTACGTCGGCGCTACCGCTGGGTAGGTCGGCGCTACCGCCGGGTAGGTCGGCGCTACCGCTGGGTAGGTCGGCGCTACAACTGGGTAGGTCGGCGCTACCGCTGGGTAGGTCGGCGCTACCTCTGAGTACGTCGGCGCTACCTTTCAGTAGGTCGGCGCTACCGCTGAGTAGGTCGGCGCTACCGCTGGGTAAGTCAGCGCTACCGTTTTGTAGGTCGGCGCTACCTTTGAGTAGGTCTGCGCCACCGCTAAGTAGGTCGCCGCTACCGCTGGGTAGGTCGGCGCTACCGCTGGATAGGTCGGCGCTACCGCTGGGTAGGTCGGCGCTACCACTGGGTAGGTCGGCGCTACCGCTGCGTAGGTCGGCGCTACCTCTGAGTACGTCGGCGCTACCTTTTAGTAGGTCGGCGCTACCGCTAGGTAGGTCGGCGCTACCGCTGAGTAGGTTGGCGCTACCGCTGAGTAGGTCGGCGCTACCGCTGGGTAGGTCGGCGCTACCGCTGAGTAGGTCGGCGCCACCGCTAAGTAGGTCGGCGCTACCGCTGGGTAGGTCGGCGCTACCTTTTAGTAGGTCGGCGCTACCGCTGTGTAGGTCGGCGCTACCGCTGAGTAGGTCGGCGCTACAGTTGAGTACGTCGGCGCTACCTTTTAGTAGGTCGGCGCTACCTTTTAGTAGGTCGGCGCTACCTTTTAGTAGGTCGGTGCCACCTTTGAGTAGGTCGGCGCTACCGCTGGGTAGGTCGGCGCTACCGCTGGGTAGGTCGGCGCTACCGCTGAGTAGGTCGGCGCTACCGCTGAGTAGGTCGGCGCTACCGCTGGGTAGGTCGGCGCTTCTGCTGGGTAGGCCGGCGCTACCTCTGAGTACGTCGGCGCTACCTTTTAGTAGGTCGGCGCTACCGCTAGGTAGGTCGGCGCTACCGCTGAGTACGTCGGCGCTACCTTTTAGTAGGTCGGCGCTACCTTTGAGTAGGTCGGCGCTACCGCCGGGTAGGTCGGCCCTACCGCTGGGTAGGTCGGCGCTACCGCTGGGTAGGTCGGCGCTACCGCTGAGTAGGTCGGCGCTACCGCTGAGTAGGTCGGCGCTACAGTTGAGTACGTCGGCGCTACCTTTTAGTAGGTCGGCGCTACCGCTGTGTAGGTCGGCGCTACCGCTGAGTAGGTCGGCGCTACAGTTGAGTACGTCGGCGCTACCTTTTAGTAGGTCGGTGCCACCTTTGAGTAGGTCGGCGCCACCACTAAGTAGGTCGGCGCTACCGCTGGGTAGGTCGGCGCTACCGCTGGGTAGGTCGGCGCTACCGCTGAGTAGGTCGGCGCTACCGCTGAGTAGGTCGGCGTTACCGCTAGGTAGGTCGGCGCTACTGCTGCGTAGGCCGGCTCTACCTCTGAGTACGTCGGCGCTACCTTTTAGTAGGTCAGCGCTAGCTTTGAGTAGGTCTACGCCACCGCTAAGTAGGTCGCTGCTACCGCTGGGTAGGTCGGCGCTACCGCTGGGTAGGTCGGCGCTACCGCTGAGTAGGTCGGCGCTACCGCTGAGTACGTCGGCGCTACCGCTGAGTACGTCGGCGCTACCTTTTAGTACGTCGGCGCTACCTTTCAGTAGGTCGGCGCTACCGCTGAGTAGGTCGGCGCTACCGCTGGGTAAGCGCTACCGTTTTGTACGTCGGCGCTACCGCTGTGTAGGTCGGCGCTACCGCTGAGTAGGTCGGCGCTACAGTTGAGTACGTCGGCGCTACCTTTTAGTAGGTCGGCGCTACCTTTTAGTAGGTCGGCGCTACCTTTTAGTAGGTCGGTGCCACCTTTGAGTAGGTCGGCGCCACCGCTAAGTAGGTCGGCGCTACCGCTGGGTAGGTCGGCGCTACCGCTCGGTAGGTCGGCGCTACCGCTGAGTAGGTCGGCGCTACCGCTGAGTAGGTCGGCGCTACCGCTGGGTAGGTCGGCGCTTCTGCTGGGTAGGCCGGCGCTACCTCTGAGTACGTCGGCGCTACCTTTTAGTAGGTCGGCGCTACCGCTAGGTAGGTCGGCGCTACCGCTGAGTACGTCGGCGCTACCTTTTAGTAGGTCGGCGCTACCTTTGAGTAGGTCGGCGCTACCGCCGGGTAGGTCGGCCCTACCGCTGGGTAGGTCGGCGCTACCGCTGGGTAGGTCGGCGCTACCGCTGAGTAGGTCGGCGCTACCGCTGAGTAGGTCGGCGCTACAGTTGAGTACGTCGGCGCTACCTTTTAGTAGGTCGGCGCTACCGCTGTGTAGGTCGGCGCTACCGCTGAGTAGGTCGGCGCTACAGTTGAGTACGTCGGCGCTACCTTTTAGTAGGTCGGCGCTACCTTTTAGTAGGTCGGCGCTAACTTTTAGTAGGTCGGTGCCACCTTTGAGTAGGTCGGCGCCACCGCTAAGTAGGTCGGCGCTACCGCTGGGTAGGTCGGCGCTACCGCTGGGTAGGTCGGCGCTACCGCTGAGTAGGTCGGCGCTACCGCTGAGTAGGTCGGCGCTACCGCTGGGTAGGTCGGCGCTTCTGCTGGGTAGGCCGGCGCTACCTCTGAGTACGTCGGCGCTACCTTTTAGTACGTCGGCGCTACCGCTAGGTAGGTCGGCGCTACCGCTGAGTACGTCGGCGCTACCTTTTAGTAGGTTGGCGCTACCTTTGAGTAGGTCGGCGCTACCGCCGGGTAGGTCGGCCCTACCGCTGGGTAGGTCGGCGCTACCGCTGGGTAGGTCGGCGCTACCGCTGAGTAGGTCGGCGCCAACGCTGAGTAGGTCGGCGCTACAGTTGAGTACGTCGGCGCTACCTTTTAGTAGGTCGGCGCTACCGCTGTGTAGGTCGGCGCTACCGCTGAGTAAGTCGGCGCTACAGTTGAGTACGTCGGCGCTACCTTTTAGTAGGTCGGCGCTACCTTTAAGTAGGTCGGCGCTACCTTTAAGTAGGTCGGCGCTACCTTTTAGTAGGTCGGTGCCACCTTTGAGTAGGTCGGCGCCACCGCTAAGTAGGTCGGCGCTACCGCTGGGTAGGTCGGCGCTACCGCTGGGTACGTCGGCGCTACCGCTGGGTAGGTCGGCGCTACCGCTGAGTAGGTCGGCGCTACCGCTGGGTAGGTCGGCGCTACTGCTGGGTAGGCCGGCTCTACCTCTGAGTACGTCGGCGCTACCTTTTAGTAGGTCAGCGCTAGCTTTGAGTAGGTCTGCGCCACCGCTAAGTAGGTCGCTGCTACCGCTAAGTAGGTCGCTGCTACCGCTGGGTAGGTCGGCGCTACCTTTTAGTAGGTCGGCGCTACCTTTGAGTAGGTCGGCGCTACCGCCGGGTAGGTCAGCGCTACCGCTGGGTAGGTCGGCGCTACCGCTGGGTAGGTCGGCGCTACCGCTGGGTAGGTCGGCGTTACCGCTGAGTAGGTCGGCGCTACAGTTGAGTACGTCGGCGCTACCTTTTAGTACGTCGGCGCTACCGCTGTGTAGGTCGGCGCTACCGCTGAATAGGTCGGCGCTACAGTTGAGTACGTCGGCGCTACCTTTTAGTAGGTCGGCGCCACCGCTAAGTAGGTGGCCCTACCGCTGGGTAGGTCGGCGCTACCGCTGGGTAGGTCGGCGCTACCGCTGAGTAGGTCGGCGCTACCGCTGAGTAGGTCGGCGCTACCGCTGGGTAGGTCGGCGCTTCTGCTGGGTAGGCCGGCGCTACCTCTGAGTACGTCGGCGCTACCTTTTAGTAGGTCGGCGCTACCGCTAGGTAGGTCGGCGCTACCGCTGAGTACGTCGGCGCTACCTTTTAGTAGGTTGGCGCTACCTTTGAGTAGGTCGGTGCTACCGCCGGGTAGGTCGGCCCTACCGCTGGGTAGGTCGGCGCTACCGCTGGGTAGGTCGGCGCTACCGCTGAGTAGGTCGGCGCCAACGCTGAGTAGGTCGGCGCTACAATTGAGTACGTCGGCGCTACCTTTTAGTAGGTCGGCGCTACCGCTGTGTAGGTCGGCGCTACCGCTGAGTAAGTCGGCGCTACAGTTGAGTACGTCGGCGCTACCTTTTAGTAGGTCGGCGCTACCTTTAAGTAGGTCGGCGCTACCTTTAAGTAGGTCGGCGCTACCTTTTAGTAGGTCGGTGCCACCTTTGAGTAGGTCGGCGCCACCGCTAAGTAGGTCGGCGCTACCGCTGGGTAGGTCGGCGCTACCGCTGGGTAGGTCGGCGCTACCGCTGAGAAGGTCGGCGCTACCGCTGAGTAGGTCGGCGCTACCGCTGGGTAGGTCGGCGCTACTGCTGGGTAGGCCGGCTCTACCTCTGAGTACGTCGGCGCTACCTTTTAGTAGGTCAGCGCTAGCTTTGAGTAGGTCTGCGCCACCGCTAAGTAGGTCGCTGCTACCGCTGGGTAGGTCGGCGCTACCGCTGGGTAGGTCGGCGCTACCGCTGAGTAGGTCGGCGCTACCGTTGAGTACGTCGGCGCTACCTTTTAGTAGGTCGGCGCTACCTTTGAGTAGGTCGGCACTACCGCCGGGTAGGTCAGCGCTACCGCTGGGTAGGTCGGCGCTACCGCTGGGTAGGTCGGCGCTACCGCTGGGTAGGTCGGCGTTACCGCTGAGTAGGTCGGCGCTACAGTTGAGTACGTCGGCGCTACCTTTTAGTACGTCGGCGCTACCGCTGTGTAGGTCGGCGCTACCGCTGAATAGGTCGGCGCTACAGTTGAGTACGTCGGCGCTACCTTTTAGTAGGTCGGCGAAACCTTTTAGTAGGTCGGCGCTACCTTTTAGTAGGTCGGTGCCACCTTTGAGTAGGTCGGCGCCACCGCTAAGTAGGTTGGCGCTACCGCTGGGTAGGTCGGCGCTACCGCTGGGTAGGTCGGCGCTACCTCTGAGTACGTCGGCGCTACCTTTTAGTAGGTCGGCGCTACCGCTAGGTAGGTCGGCGCTACCGCTGAGAAGGTTGGCGCTACCGCTGAGTAGGTCGGCGCTACCGCTGGGTAGGTCGGCGCTACCGCTGAGTAGGTCGGCGCTACCGCTGAGTACGTCGGCGCTACCGCTGGGTAGGTCGGCGCTACCTTTGAGTAGGTCGGCGCTACCGCCGGGTAGGTCGGAGCTACCGCTGGGTCGGTCCGCGCTACCGCTGGGTAGGTCGGCGCTACCGCTGGGTAGGTCGGCGCTACCGCTGAGTAGGTCGGCGCTACAGTTGAGTACGTCGGCGCTACCTTTTAGTACGTCGGCGCTACCGCTGTGTAGGTCGGCGCTACCGCTGAGTAGGTCGGCGCTACCGCTGAGTACGTCGGCGCTACCACTGGGTAGGTCGGCGCTACCTTTTAGTAGGTCGGCGCTACCGCCGGGTATGTCGGCGCTACCGCTGGTTAGGTCGCCACTGCTATATAGGTCGGCGCTACCGCTGGGTAGGTCGGCGCTACCGCTGCGTAGATCGGCGCTACCGCTGAGTAGGTCGGCGCTACCGCTGGGTAGGTCGGCGCTACTGCTGGGTAGGCCGGCGCTACCTCTGAGTACGTCGGCGCTACCTTTTAGTAGGTCAGCGCTACCTTTGAGTAGGTCTGCGCCACCGCTAAGTAGGTGGCCGCTACCGCTGGGTAGGTCGGCGATACCGTTGGGTAGGTCGGCGCTACCGCTGGATAGGTCGGCGCTACCGCTGGGTAGGTCGGCGCTACCGCTGAGTAGGTCGGGGCTACCGCTGGGTAGGTCGGCGTTACAGCTAAGTACGTCGGCGCTACCTTTTAGAAGGTCGGCGCTACCTTTTAGTAGGTCTGCGCCACCGCTAAGTAGTTTTGCGCTACCGCTGAGTAGGTCGGCGCTACCGCTTGGTAAGTCGGCACTACAACTGAGAACGTCGGCGCTACATTTGAGTAGGTCGGCGCTACCTTTGAGTAGGTCGGCGCAACCGCTAAGTACGTCGGAGCTACCGCTGAGTAGGTCGGCGCTAACGCTGAGTAAGTCGGCGCTACCGTTTTCTAGGTCGGCGCTAACTTTGAGTAGGTCTGCGCCACCGCTAAGTAGGTCGCAACTACCGCTGGGTAGGTCGGCGCTACCGCTGGATAGGTCGGCGCTACCGCTGGGTAGGTCGGCGCTACCGCTGAGTAGGTCGGCGCTACCGCTGGGTAGGTCGGCGCTACCTCTGAGTGCGTCGGCGCTACCTTTTAGTTTGTCGGCGCTACCTTTGAGTAGGTCGGCGCCACTGCTATATAGGTCGGCGCTATCGCTGGGTACGTCGGCGCTACCGCTGGGTAGGTCGGCGCTACCGCCGGGTAGGTCGGCGCTACCGCTGGGTAGGTCGGCGCTACAACTGGGTAGGTCGGCGCTACCGCTGGGTAGGTCGGCGCTACCTCTGAGTACGTCGGCGCTACCTTTCAGTAGGTCGGCGCTACCGCTGAGTAGGTCGGCGCTACCGCTGGGTAAGTCAGCGCTACCGTTTTGTAGGTCGGCGCTACCTTTGAGTAGGTCTGCGCCACCGCTAAGTAGGTCGCCGCTACCGCTGGGTAGGTCGGCGCTACCGCTGGATAGGTCGGCGCTACCGCTGGGTAGGTCGGCGCTACCACTGGGTAGGTCGGCGCTACCGCTGCGTAGGTCGGCGCTACCGCTGAGTAGGTCGGCGCTACCGCTGGGTAGGTCGGCGCTACCGCTGAGTTGGTCGGATAACAGTTGAGTACGTCGGCGCTACCTTTTAGTACGTCGGCGCTACCGCTGTGTAGGTCGGCGCTACCGCTGAGTAGGTCGGCGCTACAGTTGAGTACGTCGGCGCTACCTTTTAGTACGTCGGCGCTACCGCTGTGTAGGTCGGCGCTACCTTTTAGTAGGTCGGCGAAACCTTTTAGTAGGTCGGCGCTACCTTTTAGTAGGTCGGTGCCACCTTTGAGTACGTCGGCGCTACCTTTCAGTGGGTCGGCGCTACCGCTGAGTAGGTCGGCGCTACCGCTGGGTAAGTCGGCGCTACCGTTTTGTAGGTCGGCTCTACCTTTGAGTAGGTCTGCGCCACCGCTAAGTAGGTCGCCGCTACCGCTGGGTAGGTCGGCGCTACCGCTGGATAGGTCGGCGCTACCGCTGGGTAGGTCGGCGCTACAGTTGAGTACGTCGGCGCTACCTTTTAGTAGGTCGGCGCTACCTTTAAGTAGGTCGGCGCCACCGCTTAGTAGGTCGGGGCTACCGCTGGGTAGGTCGGCGCTACCGCTGGGTAGGTCGGCGCTACCGCTGGGTAGGTCGGCGCTACCGCTGAGTACGTCGGCGCTACCTTTTAGTAGGTCGGCGCTACCTTTTAGTAGGTCGGTGCTACCGCCGGGAAGGTCGGCGCTACAGCCGGGTAGGTCGGCGCTACCGCTGGGTAGGTCGGCGCTACCGCTGAGTAGGTCGGCGCTACCGCTGAGTAGGTCGGCGCTACACTTGAGTACGTCGGCGCTACCTTTTAGTAGGTCGGCGCTACCGCTGTGTAGGTCGGCGCTACCGCTGAGTAGGTCGGCGCTACAGTTGAGTACGTCGGCGCTAACTTTTAGTAGGTCGGCGCTACCTTTTAGTAGGTCGGCGCTACCTTTTAGTAGGTCGGTGCCACCTTTAAGTAGGTCGGCGCTACCGCCGGGTAGGTCGGCGCTACCGCTTGGTAGGTCGGCGCTACCGCTGGGTAGGTCGGCGCTACCGCTGAGTAGGTCGGCGCTACCGCTGAGTAGGTCGGCGCTACAGTTGAGTACGTCGGCGCTACCTTTTAGTAGGTCGGCGCTACCGCTGTGTAGGTCGGCGCTACCGCTGAGTAGGTCGGCGCTATAGTTGAGTACGTCGGCGCTACCTTTTAGTAGGTCGGCGCTACCTTTTAGTAGGTCGGCGCTACCTTTTAGTAGGTCGGTGCCACCTTTGAGTAGGTCGGCGCCACCGCTAAGTAGGTCGGCGCTACCGCTGGGTAGGTCGGCGCTACCGCTGGGTAGGTCGGCGCTACCGCTGAGTAGGTCGGCGCTACCGCTGAGTAGGTCGGCGCTACCGCTGGGTAGGTCGGCGCTACTGCTGGGTAGGCCGGCGCTACCTCTGAGTACGTCGGCGCTACCTTTTAGTAGGTCAGCGCTAGCTTTGAGTAGGTCTGCGCCACCGCTAAGTAGGTCGCCGCTACCGCTGGGTAGGTCGGCGCTACCGCTAGCTAGGTCGGCGCTACCGCTGAGTAGGTCGGCGCTACCGCTGAGTACGTCGGCGCTACCTTTTAGTAGCTCGGCGCTACCTTTGAGTAGGTCGGCGCTACAGCCGGGTAGGTCGGCGCTACCGCTGGGTAGGTCGGCGCTACCTTTTAGTACGTCGGCGCTACCGCTGTGTAGGTCGGCGCTACCGCTGAGTAGGTCGGCGCTACCGCTGAGTACGTAGGCGCTACCGCTGGGTAGGTCGGCGCTACCTTTGAGTAGGTCGGCGCCACCGCTTAGTAGGTCGGGGCTACCGCTGGGTAGGTCGGCGCTACCGCTGGGTAGGTCGGCGCTACCGCTGAGTACGTCGGCGCTACCTTTTAGTAGGTCGGCGCTACCTTTTAGTAGGTCGGTGCTACCGCCGGGTAGGTCGGCGCTACCGCCGGGTAGGTCGGCGCTACCGCTGGGTAGGTCGGCGCTACCGCTGAGTAGGTCAGCGCTACCGCTGAGTAGGTCGGCGCTACAGTTGAGTACGTCGGCGCTACCTTTTAGTAGGTCGGCGCTACCGCTGTGTAGGTCGGCGCTACCGCTGAGTAGGTCGGCGCTACAGTTGAGTACGTCGGCGCTAACTTTTAGTAGGTCGGCGCTACCTTTTAGTAGGTCGGCGCTACCTTTTAGTAGGTCGGTGCCACCTTTGAGTAGGTCGGCGCTACCGCCGGGTAGGTCGGCGCTACCGCTTGGTAGGTCGGCGCTACCGCTGGGTAGGTCGGCGCTACCGCTGAGTAGGTCGGCGCTACCGCTGAGTAGGTCGGCGCTACAGTTGAGTACGTCGGCGCTACCTTTTAGTAGGTCGGCGCTACCGCTGTGTAGGTCGGCGCTACCGCTGAGTAGGTCGGCGCTACAGTTGAGTACGTCGGCGCTACCTTTTAGTAGGTCGGCGCTACCTTTTAGTAGGTCGGCGCTACCTTTTAGTAGGTCGGTGCCACCTTTGAGTAGGTCGGCGCCACCGCTAAGTAGGTCGGCGCTACCGTTGGGTAGGTCGGCGCTACCGCTGGGTAGGTCGGCGCTACCGCTGAGTAGGTCGGCGCTACCGCTGAGTAGGTCGGCGCTACCGCTGGGTAGGTCGGCGCTACTGCTGGGTAGGCCGGCGCTACCTCTGAGTAGGTCGGCGCTACCGCTGAGTACGTCGGCGCTACCTTTTAGTAGCTCGGCGCTACCTTTGAGTAGGTCGGCGCTACCGCCGTGTAGGTCGGCGCTACCGCTGGGTAGGTCGGCGCTACCTTTTAGTACGTCGGCACTACCGCTGTGTAGGTCGGCGCTACCGCTGAGTAGGTCGGCGCTACCGCTGAGTACGTCGGCGCTACCGCTGGGTAGGTCGGCGCTACCTTTGAGTAGGTCGGCGCTACCGCCGGGTAGGTCGGCGCTACCGCTGGTTAGGTCGGCGCTACCGCTGGGTAGGTCGGCGCTACCGCTGGGTAGGTCGGCGCTACCGCTGAGTAGGTCGGCGCTATAGTTTAGTACGTCGGCGCTACCTTTTAGTAGGTCGGAGCTACCGCTGTGTAGGTCGGCGCTACCGCTGAGTAGGTCGGCGCTACAGTTGAGTACGTCGGCGCTACCTTTTAGTAGGTCGGCGCTACCTTTTAGTAGGTCGGCGCTACGTTTTAGTAGGTCGGTGCCACCTTTGAGTAGGTCGGCGCCACCGCTAAGTAGGTCGGCGCTACCGCTGGGTAGGTCGGCGCTACCGCTGGGTAGGTCAGCGTTACCGCTGAGTAGGTCGGCGCTACCGCTGAGTAGTTCGGCGCTACCGCTGGGTAGGTCGGCGCTTCTGCTGGGTAGGCCGGCGCTACCTCTGAGTACGTCGGCGCTACCTTTTAGTAGGTCGGCGCTACCGCTAGGTAGGTCGGCGCTACCGCTGAGTACGTCGGCGCTACCTTTTAGTAGGTCGGCGCTACCTTTGAGTAGGTCGGCGCTACCGCCGTGTAGGTCGGCCCTACCGCTGGGTAGTTCGGCGCTACCGCTGGGTAGGTCGGCGCTACCGCTGAGTAGGTCGGCGCTACCGCTGAGTAAGTCGGCGCTACAGTTGAGTACGTCGGCGCTACCTTTTAGTAGGTCGGCGCTACCTTTAAGTAGGTCGGCGCTACCTTTTAGTAGGTCGGTGCCACCTTTGAGTAGGTCTGCGCCACCGCTAAGTAGGTCGCCGCTACCGCTGGGTGAGTCAGCGCTACCGTTTTGTAGGTCGGCGCTACCTTTGAGTAGGTCTGCGCCACCGCTAAGTAGGTCGCCGCTACCGCTGGGTAGGTCGGCGCTACCGCTGGATAGGTCGGCGCTACCGCTGGGTAGGTCGGCGCTACCACTGGGTATGTCGGCGCTACCGCTGCGTAGGTCGGCGCTACCGCTGAGTAGGTCGGCGCTACCGCTGGGTAGGTCGGCGCTACCGCTGAGTTGGTCGGATAACAGTTGAGTACGTCGGCGCTACCTTTTAGTACGTCGGCGCTACCGCTGTGTAGGTCGGCGCTACCGCTAAGTAGGTCGGCGCTACAGTTGAGTAAGTTGGCGCTACCTTTTAGTAGGTCGGCGAAACCTTTTAGTAGGTCGGCGCTACCTTTTAGTAGGTCGGTGCCACCTTTGAGTACGTCGGCGCTACCTTTCAGTGGGTCGGCGCTACCTTTGAGTAGGTCTGCGCCACCGCTAAGTAGGTCGCCGCTACCGCTGGGTAGGTCGGCGCTACCGCTGGATAGGTCGGCGCTACCGCTGGGTAGGTCGGCGCTACAGTTGAGTACGTCGGCGCTACCTTTTAGTAGGTCGGCGCTACCTTTAAGTAGGTCGGCGCCACCGCTTAGTAGGTCGGGGCTAACGCTGGGTAGGTCGGCGCTACCGCTGGGTAGGTCGGCGCTACCGCTGAGTACGTCGGCGCTACCTTTTAGTAGGTCGGTGCTACCTTTTAGTAGGTCGGTGCTACCGCCGGGTAGGTCGGCGCTACCGCCGGGTAGGTCGGCGCTACCGCTGGGTAGGTCGGCGCTACCGCTGAGTAGGTCGGCGCTACCGCTGAGTAGGTCGGCGCTACAGTTGAGTACGTCGGCGCTACCTTTTAGTAGGTCGGCGCTACCGCTGTGTAGGTCGGCGCTACCGCTGAGTAGGTCGGCGCTACAGTTGAGTACGTCGGCGCTAACTTTTAGTAGGTCGGCGCTACCTTTTAGTAGGTCGGCGCTACCTTTTAGTAGGTCGGTGCCACCTTTAAGTAGGTAGGCGCTACCGCCGGGTAGGTCGGCGCTACCGCTTGGTAGGTCGGCGCTACCGCTGGGTAGGTCGGCGCTACCGCTAAGTAGGTCGGCGCTACCGCTGAGTAGGTCGGCGCTACAGTTGAGTACGTCGGCGCTACCTTTTAGTAGGTCGGCGCTACCGCTGTGTAGGTCGGCGCTACCGCTGAGTAGGTCGGCGCTACAGTTGAGTACGTCGGCGCTAACTTTTAGTAGGTCGGCGCTACCTTTTAGTAGGTCGGCGCTACCGCTGAGTAGGTCGGCGCTACCGCTGAGTAGGTCGGCGCTACCGCTGGGTAGGTCGCCGCTACCGCTGGGTAGGTCGGCGCTACCGCTAGCTAGGTCGGCGCTACCGCTGAGTAGGTCGGCGCTACCGCTGAGTACGTCGGCGCTACCTTTTAGTAGCTCGGCGCTACCTTTGAGTAGGTCGGCGCTACCGCCGGGTAGGTCGGCGCTACCGCTGGGTAGGTCGGCGCTACCTTTTAGTACGTCGGCGCTACCGCTGTGTAGGTCGGCGCTACCGCTGAGTAGGTCGGCGCTACCGCTGAGTACGTCGGCGCTACCGCTGGGTAGGTCGGCGCTACCTTTGAGTAGGTCGGCGCTACCGCCGGGTAGGTCGGCGCTACCGCTGGTTAGGTCGGCGCTACCGCTGGGTAGGTCGGCGCTACCGCTGGGTAGGTCGGCGCTACCGCTGAGTAGGTCGGCGCTATAGTTGAGTACGTCGGCGCTACCTTTTAGTAGGTCGGAGCTACCGCTGTGTAGGTCGGCGCTACCGCTGAGTAGGTCGGCGCTACAGTTGAGTACGTCGGCGCTACCTTTTAGTAGGTCGGCGCTACCTTTTAGTAGGTCGGCGCTACGTTTTAGTAGGTCGGTGCCACCTTTGAGTAGGTCGGCGCCACCGCTAAGTAGGTCGGCGCTACCGCTGGGTAGGTCGGCGCTACCGCTGGGTAGGTCGGCGCTACCGCTGAGTAGGTCGGCGCTACCGCTGAGTAGTTCAGCGCTACCGCTGGGTAGGTCGGCGCTTCTGCTGGGTAGGCCGGCGCTACCTCTGAGTACGTCGGCGCTACCTTTTAGTAGGTCGGCGCTACCGCTAGGTAGGTCGGCGCTACCGCTGAGTACGTCAGCGCTACCTTTTAGTAGGTCGGCGCTACCTTTGAGTAGGTCGGCGCTACCGCCGGGTAGGTCGGCCCTACCGCTGGGTAGGTCGGCGCTACCGCTGGGTATGTCGGTGCTACCGCTGAGTAGGTCGGCGCTACCGCTGAGTAGGTCGGCGCTACAGTTGAGTACGTCGGCGCTACCTTTAAGTAGGTCGGCGCTACCTTTTAGTAGGTCGGTGCCACCTTTGAGTAGGTCGGCGCCACCGCTAAGTAGGTCGGCGCTATCGCTGGGTAGGTCGGCGCTACCGCTGGGTAGGTCGGCGCTACCGCTGAGTAGGTCGGCGCTACCGCTGGGTAGGTCGGCGCTACCGCTGGGTAGGTCGGCGCTACCTCTGAGTACGTCGGCGCTACCTTTTAGTAGGTCGGCGTTACCGCTAAGTAGGTCGGCGCTACTGCTGAGTAGGTCGACGCTACCGCTGGGTAGGTCGGCGCTATCGCTGGGTAGGTCGGCACTACCACTGAGTAGGTCAGCGCTACCGCTGAGTAGGTCGGCGCTACCGCTGGGTAGGTCGGCGCTACCGCTGGGAAGGTCGGCGCTACCTCTGAATACGTCGGCGCTACCTTTTAGTAGGTCGGCGCTACCTTTGAGTAGGTCGGCGTCACCGCTAAGTAGGTCGGCGATACCGCTGGGTAGGTCGGCGCTACCGCGTGGTAGGTCGGCGCTACCGCTGGGTAGGTCGGCGCTACCGCCGGGTAGGTCGGCGCTACCGCCGGGCAAGTCGGCGCTACCGCTGGGTAGTTCGGCGCTACCGCTGGGTAGGTCGGCGCTACCGCTAAGTAGGTCGGCGCTACAGTTGAGTACGTCGGCGCTACCTTTTAGTAAGTCGGCGCTAACTTTGAGTAGGTCGGCGCTACCGCTGGGTAGGTCGGCGCTACCTTTTAGTAGGTCGGTGCCACCTTTGAGTAGGTCGGCGCCACCGCTAAGTAGGTCGGCGCTACCGCTGGGTAGGTCGGCGCTACCGCTGGGTAGGTCGGCGCTACCGCTGAGTAGATCGGCGCTACCGCTGGGTAGGTCGGCGCTACCGCTGGGTAGGTCGGCGCTACCTCTGAGTACGTCGGCGCTACCTTTTAGTAGGTCGGCGTTACCGCTAAGTAGGTCGGCGCTACTGCTGAGTAGGTCGACGCTACCGCTGGGTAGGTCGGCGCTATCGCTGGGTAGGTCGGCACTACCACTGAGTAGGTCGGCGCTACCGCTGAGTAGGTCGGCGCTACCACTGGGTAGGTCGGAGCTACCGCTGGGAAGGTCGGCGCTACCTCTGAATACGTCGGCGCTACCTTTTAGTAGGTCGGCGCTACCTTTGAGTAGGTCGGCGTCACCGCTAAGTAGGTCGGCGCTACCGCTGGGTAGGTCGGCGCTACCGCGTGGTAGGTCGACGCTACCGCTGGGTAGGTCGGCGCTACCGCCGGGTAGGTCGGCGCTACCGCCGGGCAAGTCGGCGCTACCGCTGGGTAGTTCGGCGCTACCGCTGGGTAGGTCGGCGCTACCGCTAAGTAGGTCGGCGCTACAGTTGAGTACGTCGGCGCTACCTTTTAGTAAGTCGGCGCTAACTTTGAGTAGGTCGGCGCTACCTCTGGGTAGGTCGGCGCTAACTATGAATAAGTCGGCGCTACTCTTTAGTAGGTCGGCGCTACCTTTGAGTAGGTCGTCGTCACCGCTAAGTAGGTCGGCGCTACCGCTGGGTAGGTCGGCGCTACTCTGAATACGTCGGCACTACCTTTTAGTAGGTCGGCGTCACCGCTAAGTAGGTCGGCGCTACCGCTGGGTAGGTCGGCTCTACCGCGTGGTAGGTCGGCGCTACCGCTGGGTAGGTCGGTGCTACCGCTGGGTAGGTCGGCGCTACCGCCGGGTAAGTCGGCGCTACCGCTGGGTTAGGTCGGCGCTACCGCTTGGTAGGTCGGCGCTACCGCTGAGTAGGTCGGCGCAACAGTTGAGTACGTCGGCGCTACCTTTTAGTAGGTCGGCGCTAACTTTGAGTAGGTCGGCGTCACCGCTAAGTAGGTCAGTGCTACCGCTGGGTAGGTCGGCGCTACCGCGTGGTAGGTCGGCGCTACCGCTGGGTAGGTCGGCGCTACCGCTGGGAAGGTCGGCGCTACCGCCGGGTAAGTCGGTGCTACCGCTCGGTAGTTCGGCGCTACCGCTGGGTAGGTCGGCGCTACCGGGGAGTATGTCGGCGCTACCTCTGAGTACGTCGGCGCTACCTTTTAGTAGGTCGGCGCTAACTTTGAGTAGGTCGGCGCTAACGCTGAGTAGGTCGGCGCTACCGCTGATTAGGTTTGCACAACCGCTGGGTAGGTCGGCGCTACCTCTGAGTACGTCGGCGCTACCTTTTAGTAGGTCGGCGCTACCTTTTAGTAGGTCGGCGCCACCTTTGAGTAGGTCGGCGCCACCGCTAAGTAGGTCGGCGCTACCGCTGGGTTGGTCGGCGCTACCTCTGGGTAGGTCGGCGCCACCGCTAAGTAGGTCGGGGCTACCGCTGGGTAGGTCGGGGCTACCGCTGGGTAGGTCGGCGCTACCGCTGGGTAGGTCGGCGCTACCGCCGGGTAGGTCGGCGCTACCGCTGGGTAGGTCGGCGCTACCGCTGGGTAGGTCGGCGCTACCGCTGAGTAGGTCGGCGCTACAGTTGAGTACGTCGGCGCTACCTTTTAGTAGGTCGGCGCGACCTTTGAGTAGGTCGGCGCCACCGCTAAGTAGGTCGGCGCTACCGCTTGGTAGGTCGGCGCTACCGCTAAGTAGGTCGGCGCTACCGCTGGGTAGGTCGGTGCTACCGCTGGGTAGGTCGGCGCTACCTCTGAGTACGTCGGCGCTACCTTTTAGTAGGTCGGCGCTACCGCTGAGTAGGTCGGCGCTACCGCTGAGTAGGTCGGCGCTACCTCTGGGTACGTCGGCGCTACCTTTTAGTAGGTCGGCGCTAACTTTAGCAGGTCGGCGCCACCTCTAAGTAGGTCGGCGCTACCGCCGGGTAGGTCGGCGCTTCTGCCGGGTAGGTCGGCGCTACCGCTGGGAAGGTCGGCGCTACCGCTGGGTAGGTCGGCGCTACCTTTTAGTAGGTCGGTGTAACCTTTTAGTAGGTCGGCGCCACCTTTGAGTAGGTCGGCGCCACCGCTTAGTAGGTCGGCCCTACCGCTTGGTAGGTCGGCGCTTCCGCCGGGTAGATCGGCGCTACCGCTGGGTAGATCGGCGCTACCGCTGGGTAGGTCGGCGCTACCGCTGGGTAGGTCGGTGCTACCGCTGAGTAGGTCGGCGCTACAGTTGAGTACGTCGGCGCTACCTTTTAGTAGGTCGGCGTAACCTTTTAGTATGTCGGCGCCACCTTTGAGTAGGTCGGCGCCACCGCTTAGTAGGTCGGCCCTACCGCTTGGTAGGTCGGCGCTTCCGCCGGGTAGGTCGGCGCAACCGCTAAGTATGTCGGCGCTACCGCTGAGTAGGTCAGCGCTACCGCTGAGTAGGTCGGCGCTACCGCTAAGTATGTCGGCGCTACAGTTGAGTACGTCGGCGCTACCTTTTAGTAAGTCGGCGCTAACTTTGAGTAAGTCGGCGCCACCGCTAAGTAGGTCGGCGCTAACGCTTGGTAGGTCGGCGCTACCGCTAGATAGGTAGGCGCTACCGCTTGGTAGGTCGGCGCTACCGCTGGGTAGGTCGGTGCTACCGCTGAGTAGGTCGGCGCTACCGCTGAGTAGGTCGGCGCTACCGCTGGGTAGGTCGGCGCTACCGCTGGGTAGGTCGGCGCTACCTCTGAGTACGTCGGCGCTACCTTTTAGTAGGTCGGCGCTACCTCTGAGTACGTCGGCGCTACCTTTTAGTAGGTCGGCGCTACCGCTGAGTAGGTCGGCGCTACCGCTGAGTAGGTCGGCGCTACCGCTGGGTAGGTCGGCGCTACCGCTGGGTAGGTCGGCGCTACCGCTGGGTAGGTCGGCGCTACAGTTGAGTACGTCGGCGCTACCTTTTAGTAGGTCTGCGCTAACTTTGAGTAGGTCGGCGCCACCGCTTAGTAGGTCGGCGCTACCGCTGAGTAGATCGGCGCTACCTTTTAGTAGGTCGGCGCTACCTTTAAGTAGGTCGGTGCCACCGCTAAGTAGGTCGGCGCTACCTTTTAGTAGGTCGGCGCTACCTTTATGTAGGTCGGCGCCACCGCTAAGTAGGTCGGCGCCACCGCTAAGTAGGTCGGCGCTACCGCTGGGTAGGTCGGCGCTACCGCTGAGTAGGTCGGCGCTACAGTTAAGTACGTCAACGCTACCTTTTAGTAGGTCGGCGCTAACTTTGAGTAGGTCGGCGCTACCGCTGGGTAGGTCGGCGCTACCTCTGAGTACGTCGGCGCTACCTTTTAGTAGGTCGGCGCTACCTTTAAGTAGGTCGGCGCCACCGCTATGTAGGTCGGTGCTACCTTTTAGTAGGTCGGCGCTACCTTTATGTAGGTCGGCGCCACCGCTAAGTAGGTCGGCGCTACCGCTTAGTAGGTCGACGCTACCGCTGGGTAGGTCGGCGCTACCGCCGGGTAGGTTGGCGCTACCGCCGGGTAGGTTGGCGCTACCACTGGGTAGGTCGGCGCTACCGCTGAGTACGTCGGCGCTACAGCTGAGTACGTCGGCGCTACCTTTTAGTAGGTCGGCGCTACCTTTTAGTAGGTCTGCGCCACCGCCAAGTAGTTTGGCGCTACCGCTGAGTAGTTCGGCGCTACCGCTGGGTAAGTCGGCGCTACCGTTTAGTAGGTCGGCGCTACCGCTGGATAGGTCGGCGCTACCGCTGGGTAGGTCGGCGCTACCGCTGAGTAGGTCGGAGCTACCTCTGAGAACGTCGGCGCTACCTTTTAGTAGGTCGGCGCTACCGCTGAGTAGGTCGGCGCTACCGCTGAGTAGGTCGGCGCTACCTCTGAGTACGTCGGCGCTACCTTTTAGTAGGTCGGCGCTAACTTTAGCAGGTCGGCGCCACCTCTAAGTAGGTCGGCGCTACCGCCGGGTAGGTCGGCGCTTCTGCCGGGTAGGTCGGCGCTACCGCTGGGAAGGTCGGCGCTACCGCTGGGTAGGTCGGCGCTACCTTTTAGTAGGTCGGCGTAACCTTTTAGTAGGTCGGCGCCACCTTTGAGTAGGTCGGCGCCACCGCTTAGTAGGTCGGCCCTACCGCTTGGTAGGTCGGCGCTTCCGCCGGGTAGATCGGCGCTACCGCTGGGTAGATCGGCGCTACCGCTGGGTAGGTCGGCGCTACCGCTGGGTAGGTCGGTGCTACCGCTGAGTAGGTCGGCGCTACAGTTGAGTACGTCGGCGCTACCTTTTAGTAGGTCGGCGTAACCTTTTAGTATGTCGGCGCCACCTTTGAGTAGGTCGGCGCCACCGCTTAGTAGGTCGGCCCTACCGCTTGGTAGGTCGGCGCTTCCGCCGGGTAGGTCGGCGCAACCGCTAAGTATGTCGGCGCTACCGCTGAGTAGGTCAGCGCTACCGCTGAGTAGGTCGGCGCTACCGCTGAGTATGTCGGCGCTACAGTTGAGTACGTCGGCGCTACCTTTTAGTAAGTCGGCGCTAACTTTGAGTAGGTCGGCGCCACCGCTAAGTAGGTCGGCGCTAACGCTTGGTAGGTCGGCGCTACCGCTAGATAGGTAGGCGCTACCGCTTGGTAGGTCGGCGCTACCGCTGGGTAGGTCGGTGCTACCGCTGAGTAGGTCGGCGCCAACGCTGAGTAGGTCGGCGCTACAATTGAGTACGTCGGCGCTACCTTTTAGTAGGTCGGCGCTACCGCTGTGTAGGTCGGCGCTACCGCTGAGTAAGTCGGCGCTACAGTTGAGTACGTCGGCGCTACCTTTTAGTAGGTCGGCGCTACCTTTAAGTAGGTCGGCGCTACCTTTAAGTAGGTCGGCGCTACCTTTTAGTAGGTCGGTGCCACCTTTGAGTAGGTCGGCGCCACCGCTAAGTAGGTCGGCGCTACCGCTGGGTAGGTCGGCGCTACCGCTGGGTAGGTCGGCGCTACCGCTGAGAAGGTCGGCGCTACCGCTGAGTAGGTCGGCGCTACCGCTGGGTAGGTCGGCGCTACTGCTGGGTAGGCCGGCTCTACCTCTGAGTACGTCGGCGCTACCTTTTAGTAGGTCAGCGCTAGCTTTGAGTAGGTCTGCGCCACCGCTAAGTAGGTCGCTGCTACCGCTGGGTAGGTCGGCGCTACCGCTGGGTAGGTCGGCGCTACCGCTGAGTAGGTCGGCGCTACCGTTGAGTACGTCGGCGCTACCTTTTAGTAGGTCGGCGCTACCTTTGAGTAGGTCGGCACTACCGCCGGGTAGGTCAGCGCTACCGCTGGGTAGGTCGGCGCTACCGCTGGGTAGGTCGGCGCTACCGCTGGGTAGGTCGGCGTTACCGCTGAGTAGGTCGGCGCTACAGTTGAGTACGTCGGCGCTACCTTTTAGTACGTCGGCGCTACCGCTGTGTAGGTCGGCGCTACCGCTGAATAGGTCGGCGCTACAGTTGAGTACGTCGGCGCTACCTTTTAGTAGGTCGGCGAAACCTTTTAGTAGGTCGGCGCTACCTTTTAGTAGGTCGGTGCCACCTTTGAGTAGGTCGGCGCCACCGCTAAGTAGGTTGGCGCTACCGCTGGGTAGGTCGGCGCTACCGCTGGGTAGGTCGGCGCTACCTCTGAGTACGTCGGCGCTACCTTTTAGTAGGTCGGCGCTACCGCTAGGTAGGTCGGCGCTACCGCTGAGAAGGTTGGCGCTACCGCTGAGTAGGTCGGCGCTACCGCTGGGTAGGTCGGCGCTACCGCTGAGTAGGTCGGCGCTACCGCTGAGTACGTCGGCGCTACCGCTGGGTAGGTCGGCGCTACCTTTGAGTAGGTCGGCGCTACCGCCGGGTAGGTCGGAGCTACCGCTGGGTCGGTCCGCGCTACCGCTGGGTAGGTCGGCGCTACCGCTGGGTAGGTCGGCGCTACCGCTGAGTAGGTCGGCGCTACAGTTGAGTACGTCGGCGCTACCTTTTAGTACGTCGGCGCTACCGCTGTGTAGGTCGGCGCTACCGCTGAGTAGGTCGGCGCTACCGCTGAGTACGTCGGCGCTACCACTGGGTAGGTCGGCGCTACCTTTTAGTAGGTCGGCGCTACCGCCGGGTATGTCGGCGCTACCGCTGGTTAGGTCGCCACTGCTATATAGGTCGGCGCTACCGCTGGGTAGGTCGGCGCTACCGCTGCGTAGATCGGCGCTACCGCTGAGTAGGTCGGCGCTACCGCTGGGTAGGTCGGCGCTACTGCTGGGTAGGCCGGCGCTACCTCTGAGTACGTCGGCGCTACCTTTTAGTAGGTCAGCGCTACCTTTGAGTAGGTCTGCGCCACCGCTAAGTAGGTGGCCGCTACCGCTGGGTAGGTCGGCGATACCGTTGGGTAGGTCGGCGCTACCGCTGGATAGGTCGGCGCTACCGCTGGGTAGGTCGGCGCTACCGCTGAGTAGGTCGGGGCTACCGCTGGGTAGGTCGGCGTTACAGCTAAGTACGTCGGCGCTACCTTTTAGAAGGTCGGCGCTACCTTTTAGTAGGTCTGCGCCACCGCTAAGTAGTTTTGCGCTACCGCTGAGTAGGTCGGCGCTACCGCTTGGTAAGTCGGCACTACAACTGAGAACGTCGGCGCTACATTTGAGTAGGTCGGCGCTACCTTTGAGTAGGTCGGCGCAACCGCTAAGTACGTCGGAGCTACCGCTGAGTAGGTCGGCGCTAACGCTGAGTAAGTCGGCGCTACCGTTTTCTAGGTCGGCGCTAACTTTGAGTAGGTCTGCGCCACCGCTAAGTAGGTCGCAACTACCGCTGGGTAGGTCGGCGCTACCGCTGGATAGGTCGGCGCTACCGCTGGGTAGGTCGGCGCTACCGCTGAGTAGGTCGGCGCTACCGCTGGGTAGGTCGGCGCTACCTCTGAGTGCGTCGGCGCTACCTTTTAGTTTGTCGGCGCTACCTTTGAGTAGGTCGGCGCCACTGCTATATAGGTCGGCGCTATCGCTGGGTACGTCGGCGCTACCGCTGGGTAGGTCGGCGCTACCGCCGGGTAGGTCGGCGCTACCGCTGGGTAGGTCGGCGCTACAACTGGGTAGGTCGGCGCTACCGCTGGGTAGGTCGGCGCTACCTCTGAGTACGTCGGCGCTACCTTTCAGTAGGTCGGCGCTACCGCTGAGTAGGTCGGCGCTACCGCTGGGTAAGTCAGCGCTACCGTTTTGTAGGTCGGCGCTACCTTTGAGTAGGTCTGCGCCACCGCTAAGTAGGTCGCCGCTACCGCTGGGTAGGTCGGCGCTACCGCTGGATAGGTCGGCGCTACCGCTGGGTAGGTCGGCGCTACCACTGGGTAGGTCGGCGCTACCGCTGCGTAGGTCGGCGCTACCGCTGAGTAGGTCGGCGCTACCGCTGGGTAGGTCGGCGCTACCGCTGAGTTGGTCGGATAACAGTTGAGTACGTCGGCGCTACCTTTTAGTACGTCGGCGCTACCGCTGTGTAGGTCGGCGCTACCGCTGAGTAGGTCGGCGCTACAGTTGAGTACGTCGGCGCTACCTTTTAGTACGTCGGCGCTACCGCTGTGTAGGTCGGCGCTACCTTTTAGTAGGTCGGCGAAACCTTTTAGTAGGTCGGCGCTACCTTTTAGTAGGTCGGTGCCACCTTTGAGTACGTCGGCGCTACCTTTCAGTGGGTCGGCGCTACCGCTGAGTAGGTCGGCGCTACCGCTGGGTAAGTCGGCGCTACCGTTTTGTAGGTCGGCTCTACCTTTGAGTAGGTCTGCGCCACCGCTAAGTAGGTCGCCGCTACCGCTGGGTAGGTCGGCGCTACCGCTGGATAGGTCGGCGCTACCGCTGGGTAGGTCGGCGCTACAGTTGAGTACGTCGGCGCTACCTTTTAGTAGGTCGGCGCTACCTTTAAGTAGGTCGGCGCCACCGCTTAGTAGGTCGGGGCTACCGCTGGGTAGGTCGGCGCTACCGCTGGGTAGGTCGGCGCTACCGCTGGGTAGGTCGGCGCTACCGCTGAGTACGTCGGCGCTACCTTTTAGTAGGTCGGCGCTACCTTTTAGTAGGTCGGTGCTACCGCCGGGAAGGTCGGCGCTACAGCCGGGTAGGTCGGCGCTACCGCTGGGTAGGTCGGCGCTACCGCTGAGTAGGTCGGCGCTACCGCTGAGTAGGTCGGCGCTACACTTGAGTACGTCGGCGCTACCTTTTAGTAGGTCGGCGCTACCGCTGTGTAGGTCGGCGCTACCGCTGAGTAGGTCGGCGCTACAGTTGAGTACGTCGGCGCTAACTTTTAGTAGGTCGGCGCTACCTTTTAGTAGGTCGGCGCTACCTTTTAGTAGGTCGGTGCCACCTTTAAGTAGGTCGGCGCTACCGCCGGGTAGGTCGGCGCTACCGCTTGGTAGGTCGGCGCTACCGCTGGGTAGGTCGGCGCTACCGCTGAGTAGGTCGGCGCTACCGCTGAGTAGGTCGGCGCTACAGTTGAGTACGTCGGCGCTACCTTTTAGTAGGTCGGCGCTACCGCTGTGTAGGTCGGCGCTACCGCTGAGTAGGTCGGCGCTATAGTTGAGTACGTCGGCGCTACCTTTTAGTAGGTCGGCGCTACCTTTTAGTAGGTCGGCGCTACCTTTTAGTAGGTCGGTGCCACCTTTGAGTAGGTCGGCGCCACCGCTAAGTAGGTCGGCGCTACCGCTGGGTAGGTCGGCGCTACCGCTGGGTAGGTCGGCGCTACCGCTGAGTAGGTCGGCGCTACCGCTGAGTAGGTCGGCGCTACCGCTGGGTAGGTCGGCGCTACTGCTGGGTAGGCCGGCGCTACCTCTGAGTACGTCGGCGCTACCTTTTAGTAGGTCAGCGCTAGCTTTGAGTAGGTCTGCGCCACCGCTAAGTAGGTCGCCGCTACCGCTGGGTAGGTCGGCGCTACCGCTAGCTAGGTCGGCGCTACCGCTGAGTAGGTCGGCGCTACCGCTGAGTACGTCGGCGCTACCTTTTAGTAGCTCGGCGCTACCTTTGAGTAGGTCGGCGCTACAGCCGGGTAGGTCGGCGCTACCGCTGGGTAGGTCGGCGCTACCTTTTAGTACGTCGGCGCTACCGCTGTGTAGGTCGGCGCTACCGCTGAGTAGGTCGGCGCTACCGCTGAGTACGTAGGCGCTACCGCTGGGTAGGTCGGCGCTACCTTTGAGTAGGTCGGCGCCACCGCTTAGTAGGTCGGGGCTACCGCTGGGTAGGTCGGCGCTACCGCTGGGTAGGTCGGCGCTACCGCTGAGTACGTCGGCGCTACCTTTTAGTAGGTCGGCGCTACCTTTTAGTAGGTCGGTGCTACCGCCGGGTAGGTCGGCGCTACCGCCGGGTAGGTCGGCGCTACCGCTGGGTAGGTCGGCGCTACCGCTGAGTAGGTCAGCGCTACCGCTGAGTAGGTCGGCGCTACAGTTGAGTACGTCGGCGCTACCTTTTAGTAGGTCGGCGCTACCGCTGTGTAGGTCGGCGCTACCGCTGAGTAGGTCGGCGCTACAGTTGAGTACGTCGGCGCTAACTTTTAGTAGGTCGGCGCTACCTTTTAGTAGGTCGGCGCTACCTTTTAGTAGGTCGGTGCCACCTTTGAGTAGGTCGGCGCTACCGCCGGGTAGGTCGGCGCTACCGCTTGGTAGGTCGGCGCTACCGCTGGGTAGGTCGGCGCTACCGCTGAGTAGGTCGGCGCTACCGCTGAGTAGGTCGGCGCTACAGTTGAGTACGTCGGCGCTACCTTTTAGTAGGTCGGCGCTACCGCTGTGTAGGTCGGCGCTACCGCTGAGTAGGTCGGCGCTACAGTTGAGTACGTCGGCGCTACCTTTTAGTAGGTCGGCGCTACCTTTTAGTAGGTCGGCGCTACCTTTTAGTAGGTCGGTGCCACCTTTGAGTAGGTCGGCGCCACCGCTAAGTAGGTCGGCGCTACCGTTGGGTAGGTCGGCGCTACCGCTGGGTAGGTCGGCGCTACCGCTGAGTAGGTCGGCGCTACCGCTGAGTAGGTCGGCGCTACCGCTGGGTAGGTCGGCGCTACTGCTGGGTAGGCCGGCGCTACCTCTGAGTAGGTCGGCGCTACCGCTGAGTACGTCGGCGCTACCTTTTAGTAGCTCGGCGCTACCTTTGAGTAGGTCGGCGCTACCGCCGTGTAGGTCGGCGCTACCGCTGGGTAGGTCGGCGCTACCTTTTAGTACGTCGGCACTACCGCTGTGTAGGTCGGCGCTACCGCTGAGTAGGTCGGCGCTACCGCTGAGTACGTCGGCGCTACCGCTGGGTAGGTCGGCGCTACCTTTGAGTAGGTCGGCGCTACCGCCGGGTAGGTCGGCGCTACCGCTGGTTAGGTCGGCGCTACCGCTGGGTAGGTCGGCGCTACCGCTGGGTAGGTCGGCGCTACCGCTGAGTAGGTCGGCGCTATAGTTTAGTACGTCGGCGCTACCTTTTAGTAGGTCGGAGCTACCGCTGTGTAGGTCGGCGCTACCGCTGAGTAGGTCGGCGCTACAGTTGAGTACGTCGGCGCTACCTTTTAGTAGGTCGGCGCTACCTTTTAGTAGGTCGGCGCTACGTTTTAGTAGGTCGGTGCCACCTTTGAGTAGGTCGGCGCCACCGCTAAGTAGGTCGGCGCTACCGCTGGGTAGGTCGGCGCTACCGCTGGGTAGGTCAGCGTTACCGCTGAGTAGGTCGGCGCTACCGCTGAGTAGTTCGGCGCTACCGCTGGGTAGGTCGGCGCTTCTGCTGGGTAGGCCGGCGCTACCTCTGAGTACGTCGGCGCTACCTTTTAGTAGGTCGGCGCTACCGCTAGGTAGGTCGGCGCTACCGCTGAGTACGTCGGCGCTACCTTTTAGTAGGTCGGCGCTACCTTTGAGTAGGTCGGCGCTACCGCCGTGTAGGTCGGCCCTACCGCTGGGTAGTTCGGCGCTACCGCTGGGTAGGTCGGCGCTACCGCTGAGTAGGTCGGCGCTACCGCTGAGTAAGTCGGCGCTACAGTTGAGTACGTCGGCGCTACCTTTTAGTAGGTCGGCGCTACCTTTAAGTAGGTCGGCGCTACCTTTTAGTAGGTCGGTGCCACCTTTGAGTAGGTCTGCGCCACCGCTAAGTAGGTCGCCGCTACCGCTGGGTGAGTCAGCGCTACCGTTTTGTAGGTCGGCGCTACCTTTGAGTAGGTCTGCGCCACCGCTAAGTAGGTCGCCGCTACCGCTGGGTAGGTCGGCGCTACCGCTGGATAGGTCGGCGCTACCGCTGGGTAGGTCGGCGCTACCACTGGGTATGTCGGCGCTACCGCTGCGTAGGTCGG
Organism: Anisus vortex; assembly: GCA_949126835.1. Taxonomy (NCBI): domain Eukaryota; kingdom Metazoa; phylum Mollusca; class Gastropoda; family Planorbidae; genus Anisus; species Anisus vortex. Next base: position 84,925 of record OX421497.1, on the reverse strand, counting down.
CGCTACCGCTGAGTAGGTCGGCGCTACCGCTGGGTAGGTCGGCGCTACCGCTGAGTTGGTCGGATAACAGTTGAGTACGTCGGCGCTACCTTTTAGTACGTCGGCGCTACCGCTGTGTAGGTCGGCGCTACCGCTAAGTAGGTCGGCGCTACAGTTGAGTAAGTTGGCGCTACCTTTTAGTAGGTCGGCGAAACCTTTTAGTAGGTCGGCGCTACCTTTTAGTAGGTCGGTGCCACCTTTGAGTACGTCGGCGCTACCTTTCAGTGGGTCGGCGCTACCTTTGAGTAGGTCTGCGCCACCGCTAAGTAGGTCGCCGCTACCGCTGGGTAGGTCGGCGCTACCGCTGGATAGGTCGGCGCTACCGCTGGGTAGGTCGGCGCTACAGTTGAGTACGTCGGCGCTACCTTTTAGTAGGTCGGCGCTACCTTTAAGTAGGTCGGCGCCACCGCTTAGTAGGTCGGGGCTAACGCTGGGTAGGTCGGCGCTACCGCTGGGTAGGTCGGCGCTACCGCTGAGTACGTCGGCGCTACCTTTTAGTAGGTCGGTGCTACCTTTTAGTAGGTCGGTGCTACCGCCGGGTAGGTCGGCGCTACCGCCGGGTAGGTCGGCGCTACCGCTGGGTAGGTCGGCGCTACCGCTGAGTAGGTCGGCGCTACCGCTGAGTAGGTCGGCGCTACAGTTGAGTACGTCGGCGCTACCTTTTAGTAGGTCGGCGCTACCGCTGTGTAGGTCGGCGCTACCGCTGAGTAGGTCGGCGCTACAGTTGAGTACGTCGGCGCTAACTTTTAGTAGGTCGGCGCTACCTTTTAGTAGGTCGGCGCTACCTTTTAGTAGGTCGGTGCCACCTTTAAGTAGGTAGGCGCTACCGCCGGGTAGGTCGGCGCTACCGCTTGGTAGGTCGGCGCTACCGCTGGGTAGGTCGGCGCTACCGCTAAGTAGGTCGGCGCTACCGCTGAGTAGGTCGGCGCTACAGTTGAGTACGTCGGCGCTACCTTTTAGTAGGTCGGCGCTACCGCTGTGTAGGTCGGCGCTACCGCTGAGTAGGTCGGCGCTACAGTTGAGTACGTCGGCGCTAACTTTTAGTAGGTCGGCGCTACCTTTTAGTAGGTCGGCGCTACCGCTGAGTAGGTCGGCGCTACCGCTGAGTAGGTCGGCGCTACCGCTGGGTAGGTCGCCGCTACCGCTGGGTAGGTCGGCGCTACCGCTAGCTAGGTCGGCGCTACCGCTGAGTAGGTCGGCGCTACCGCTGAGTACGTCGGCGCTACCTTTTAGTAGCTCGGCGCTACCTTTGAGTAGGTCGGCGCTACCGCCGGGTAGGTCGGCGCTACCGCTGGGTAGGTCGGCGCTACCTTTTAGTACGTCGGCGCTACCGCTGTGTAGGTCGGCGCTACCGCTGAGTAGGTCGGCGCTACCGCTGAGTACGTCGGCGCTACCGCTGGGTAGGTCGGCGCTACCTTTGAGTAGGTCGGCGCTACCGCCGGGTAGGTCGGCGCTACCGCTGGTTAGGTCGGCGCTACCGCTGGGTAGGTCGGCGCTACCGCTGGGTAGGTCGGCGCTACCGCTGAGTAGGTCGGCGCTATAGTTGAGTACGTCGGCGCTACCTTTTAGTAGGTCGGAGCTACCGCTGTGTAGGTCGGCGCTACCGCTGAGTAGGTCGGCGCTACAGTTGAGTACGTCGGCGCTACCTTTTAGTAGGTCGGCGCTACCTTTTAGTAGGTCGGCGCTACGTTTTAGTAGGTCGGTGCCACCTTTGAGTAGGTCGGCGCCACCGCTAAGTAGGTCGGCGCTACCGCTGGGTAGGTCGGCGCTACCGCTGGGTAGGTCGGCGCTACCGCTGAGTAGGTCGGCGCTACCGCTGAGTAGTTCAGCGCTACCGCTGGGTAGGTCGGCGCTTCTGCTGGGTAGGCCGGCGCTACCTCTGAGTACGTCGGCGCTACCTTTTAGTAGGTCGGCGCTACCGCTAGGTAGGTCGGCGCTACCGCTGAGTACGTCAGCGCTACCTTTTAGTAGGTCGGCGCTACCTTTGAGTAGGTCGGCGCTACCGCCGGGTAGGTCGGCCCTACCGCTGGGTAGGTCGGCGCTACCGCTGGGTATGTCGGTGCTACCGCTGAGTAGGTCGGCGCTACCGCTGAGTAGGTCGGCGCTACAGTTGAGTACGTCGGCGCTACCTTTAAGTAGGTCGGCGCTACCTTTTAGTAGGTCGGTGCCACCTTTGAGTAGGTCGGCGCCACCGCTAAGTAGGTCGGCGCTATCGCTGGGTAGGTCGGCGCTACCGCTGGGTAGGTCGGCGCTACCGCTGAGTAGGTCGGCGCTACCGCTGGGTAGGTCGGCGCTACCGCTGGGTAGGTCGGCGCTACCTCTGAGTACGTCGGCGCTACCTTTTAGTAGGTCGGCGTTACCGCTAAGTAGGTCGGCGCTACTGCTGAGTAGGTCGACGCTACCGCTGGGTAGGTCGGCGCTATCGCTGGGTAGGTCGGCACTACCACTGAGTAGGTCAGCGCTACCGCTGAGTAGGTCGGCGCTACCGCTGGGTAGGTCGGCGCTACCGCTGGGAAGGTCGGCGCTACCTCTGAATACGTCGGCGCTACCTTTTAGTAGGTCGGCGCTACCTTTGAGTAGGTCGGCGTCACCGCTAAGTAGGTCGGCGATACCGCTGGGTAGGTCGGCGCTACCGCGTGGTAGGTCGGCGCTACCGCTGGGTAGGTCGGCGCTACCGCCGGGTAGGTCGGCGCTACCGCCGGGCAAGTCGGCGCTACCGCTGGGTAGTTCGGCGCTACCGCTGGGTAGGTCGGCGCTACCGCTAAGTAGGTCGGCGCTACAGTTGAGTACGTCGGCGCTACCTTTTAGTAAGTCGGCGCTAACTTTGAGTAGGTCGGCGCTACCGCTGGGTAGGTCGGCGCTACCTTTTAGTAGGTCGGTGCCACCTTTGAGTAGGTCGGCGCCACCGCTAAGTAGGTCGGCGCTACCGCTGGGTAGGTCGGCGCTACCGCTGGGTAGGTCGGCGCTACCGCTGAGTAGATCGGCGCTACCGCTGGGTAGGTCGGCGCTACCGCTGGGTAGGTCGGCGCTACCTCTGAGTACGTCGGCGCTACCTTTTAGTAGGTCGGCGTTACCGCTAAGTAGGTCGGCGCTACTGCTGAGTAGGTCGACGCTACCGCTGGGTAGGTCGGCGCTATCGCTGGGTAGGTCGGCACTACCACTGAGTAGGTCGGCGCTACCGCTGAGTAGGTCGGCGCTACCACTGGGTAGGTCGGAGCTACCGCTGGGAAGGTCGGCGCTACCTCTGAATACGTCGGCGCTACCTTTTAGTAGGTCGGCGCTACCTTTGAGTAGGTCGGCGTCACCGCTAAGTAGGTCGGCGCTACCGCTGGGTAGGTCGGCGCTACCGCGTGGTAGGTCGACGCTACCGCTGGGTAGGTCGGCGCTACCGCCGGGTAGGTCGGCGCTACCGCCGGGCAAGTCGGCGCTACCGCTGGGTAGTTCGGCGCTACCGCTGGGTAGGTCGGCGCTACCGCTAAGTAGGTCGGCGCTACAGTTGAGTACGTCGGCGCTACCTTTTAGTAAGTCGGCGCTAACTTTGAGTAGGTCGGCGCTACCTCTGGGTAGGTCGGCGCTAACTATGAATAAGTCGGCGCTACTCTTTAGTAGGTCGGCGCTACCTTTGAGTAGGTCGTCGTCACCGCTAAGTAGGTCGGCGCTACCGCTGGGTAGGTCGGCGCTACTCTGAATACGTCGGCACTACCTTTTAGTAGGTCGGCGTCACCGCTAAGTAGGTCGGCGCTACCGCTGGGTAGGTCGGCTCTACCGCGTGGTAGGTCGGCGCTACCGCTGGGTAGGTCGGTGCTACCGCTGGGTAGGTCGGCGCTACCGCCGGGTAAGTCGGCGCTACCGCTGGGTTAGGTCGGCGCTACCGCTTGGTAGGTCGGCGCTACCGCTGAGTAGGTCGGCGCAACAGTTGAGTACGTCGGCGCTACCTTTTAGTAGGTCGGCGCTAACTTTGAGTAGGTCGGCGTCACCGCTAAGTAGGTCAGTGCTACCGCTGGGTAGGTCGGCGCTACCGCGTGGTAGGTCGGCGCTACCGCTGGGTAGGTCGGCGCTACCGCTGGGAAGGTCGGCGCTACCGCCGGGTAAGTCGGTGCTACCGCTCGGTAGTTCGGCGCTACCGCTGGGTAGGTCGGCGCTACCGGGGAGTATGTCGGCGCTACCTCTGAGTACGTCGGCGCTACCTTTTAGTAGGTCGGCGCTAACTTTGAGTAGGTCGGCGCTAACGCTGAGTAGGTCGGCGCTACCGCTGATTAGGTTTGCACAACCGCTGGGTAGGTCGGCGCTACCTCTGAGTACGTCGGCGCTACCTTTTAGTAGGTCGGCGCTACCTTTTAGTAGGTCGGCGCCACCTTTGAGTAGGTCGGCGCCACCGCTAAGTAGGTCGGCGCTACCGCTGGGTTGGTCGGCGCTACCTCTGGGTAGGTCGGCGCCACCGCTAAGTAGGTCGGGGCTACCGCTGGGTAGGTCGGGGCTACCGCTGGGTAGGTCGGCGCTACCGCTGGGTAGGTCGGCGCTACCGCCGGGTAGGTCGGCGCTACCGCTGGGTAGGTCGGCGCTACCGCTGGGTAGGTCGGCGCTACCGCTGAGTAGGTCGGCGCTACAGTTGAGTACGTCGGCGCTACCTTTTAGTAGGTCGGCGCGACCTTTGAGTAGGTCGGCGCCACCGCTAAGTAGGTCGGCGCTACCGCTTGGTAGGTCGGCGCTACCGCTAAGTAGGTCGGCGCTACCGCTGGGTAGGTCGGTGCTACCGCTGGGTAGGTCGGCGCTACCTCTGAGTACGTCGGCGCTACCTTTTAGTAGGTCGGCGCTACCGCTGAGTAGGTCGGCGCTACCGCTGAGTAGGTCGGCGCTACCTCTGGGTACGTCGGCGCTACCTTTTAGTAGGTCGGCGCTAACTTTAGCAGGTCGGCGCCACCTCTAAGTAGGTCGGCGCTACCGCCGGGTAGGTCGGCGCTTCTGCCGGGTAGGTCGGCGCTACCGCTGGGAAGGTCGGCGCTACCGCTGGGTAGGTCGGCGCTACCTTTTAGTAGGTCGGTGTAACCTTTTAGTAGGTCGGCGCCACCTTTGAGTAGGTCGGCGCCACCGCTTAGTAGGTCGGCCCTACCGCTTGGTAGGTCGGCGCTTCCGCCGGGTAGATCGGCGCTACCGCTGGGTAGATCGGCGCTACCGCTGGGTAGGTCGGCGCTACCGCTGGGTAGGTCGGTGCTACCGCTGAGTAGGTCGGCGCTACAGTTGAGTACGTCGGCGCTACCTTTTAGTAGGTCGGCGTAACCTTTTAGTATGTCGGCGCCACCTTTGAGTAGGTCGGCGCCACCGCTTAGTAGGTCGGCCCTACCGCTTGGTAGGTCGGCGCTTCCGCCGGGTAGGTCGGCGCAACCGCTAAGTATGTCGGCGCTACCGCTGAGTAGGTCAGCGCTACCGCTGAGTAGGTCGGCGCTACCGCTAAGTATGTCGGCGCTACAGTTGAGTACGTCGGCGCTACCTTTTAGTAAGTCGGCGCTAACTTTGAGTAAGTCGGCGCCACCGCTAAGTAGGTCGGCGCTAACGCTTGGTAGGTCGGCGCTACCGCTAGATAGGTAGGCGCTACCGCTTGGTAGGTCGGCGCTACCGCTGGGTAGGTCGGTGCTACCGCTGAGTAGGTCGGCGCTACCGCTGAGTAGGTCGGCGCTACCGCTGGGTAGGTCGGCGCTACCGCTGGGTAGGTCGGCGCTACCTCTGAGTACGTCGGCGCTACCTTTTAGTAGGTCGGCGCTACCTCTGAGTACGTCGGCGCTACCTTTTAGTAGGTCGGCGCTACCGCTGAGTAGGTCGGCGCTACCGCTGAGTAGGTCGGCGCTACCGCTGGGTAGGTCGGCGCTACCGCTGGGTAGGTCGGCGCTACCGCTGGGTAGGTCGGCGCTACAGTTGAGTACGTCGGCGCTACCTTTTAGTAGGTCTGCGCTAACTTTGAGTAGGTCGGCGCCACCGCTTAGTAGGTCGGCGCTACCGCTGAGTAGATCGGCGCTACCTTTTAGTAGGTCGGCGCTACCTTTAAGTAGGTCGGTGCCACCGCTAAGTAGGTCGGCGCTACCTTTTAGTAGGTCGGCGCTACCTTTATGTAGGTCGGCGCCACCGCTAAGTAGGTCGGCGCCACCGCTAAGTAGGTCGGCGCTACCGCTGGGTAGGTCGGCGCTACCGCTGAGTAGGTCGGCGCTACAGTTAAGTACGTCAACGCTACCTTTTAGTAGGTCGGCGCTAACTTTGAGTAGGTCGGCGCTACCGCTGGGTAGGTCGGCGCTACCTCTGAGTACGTCGGCGCTACCTTTTAGTAGGTCGGCGCTACCTTTAAGTAGGTCGGCGCCACCGCTATGTAGGTCGGTGCTACCTTTTAGTAGGTCGGCGCTACCTTTATGTAGGTCGGCGCCACCGCTAAGTAGGTCGGCGCTACCGCTTAGTAGGTCGACGCTACCGCTGGGTAGGTCGGCGCTACCGCCGGGTAGGTTGGCGCTACCGCCGGGTAGGTTGGCGCTACCACTGGGTAGGTCGGCGCTACCGCTGAGTACGTCGGCGCTACAGCTGAGTACGTCGGCGCTACCTTTTAGTAGGTCGGCGCTACCTTTTAGTAGGTCTGCGCCACCGCCAAGTAGTTTGGCGCTACCGCTGAGTAGTTCGGCGCTACCGCTGGGTAAGTCGGCGCTACCGTTTAGTAGGTCGGCGCTACCGCTGGATAGGTCGGCGCTACCGCTGGGTAGGTCGGCGCTACCGCTGAGTAGGTCGGAGCTACCTCTGAGAACGTCGGCGCTACCTTTTAGTAGGTCGGCGCTACCGCTGAGTAGGTCGGCGCTACCGCTGAGTAGGTCGGCGCTACCTCTGAGTACGTCGGCGCTACCTTTTAGTAGGTCGGCGCTAACTTTAGCAGGTCGGCGCCACCTCTAAGTAGGTCGGCGCTACCGCCGGGTAGGTCGGCGCTTCTGCCGGGTAGGTCGGCGCTACCGCTGGGAAGGTCGGCGCTACCGCTGGGTAGGTCGGCGCTACCTTTTAGTAGGTCGGCGTAACCTTTTAGTAGGTCGGCGCCACCTTTGAGTAGGTCGGCGCCACCGCTTAGTAGGTCGGCCCTACCGCTTGGTAGGTCGGCGCTTCCGCCGGGTAGATCGGCGCTACCGCTGGGTAGATCGGCGCTACCGCTGGGTAGGTCGGCGCTACCGCTGGGTAGGTCGGTGCTACCGCTGAGTAGGTCGGCGCTACAGTTGAGTACGTCGGCGCTACCTTTTAGTAGGTCGGCGTAACCTTTTAGTATGTCGGCGCCACCTTTGAGTAGGTCGGCGCCACCGCTTAGTAGGTCGGCCCTACCGCTTGGTAGGTCGGCGCTTCCGCCGGGTAGGTCGGCGCAACCGCTAAGTATGTCGGCGCTACCGCTGAGTAGGTCAGCGCTACCGCTGAGTAGGTCGGCGCTACCGCTGAGTATGTCGGCGCTACAGTTGAGTACGTCGGCGCTACCTTTTAGTAAGTCGGCGCTAACTTTGAGTAGGTCGGCGCCACCGCTAAGTAGGTCGGCGCTAACGCTTGGTAGGTCGGCGCTACCGCTAGATAGGTAGGCGCTACCGCTTGGTAGGTCGGCGCTACCGCTGGGTAGGTCGGTGCTACCGCTGAGTAGGTCGGCGCTACCGCTGAGTAGGTCGGCGCTACCGCTGGGTAGGTCGGCGCTACCGCTGGGTAGGTCGGCGCTACCTCTGAGTACGTCGGCGCTACCTTTTAGTAGGTCGGCGCTACCTCTGAGTACGTCGGCGCTACCTTTTAGTAGGTCGGCATTACCGCTGAGTAGGTCGGCGCTACCGCTGAGTAGGTCGGCGCTACCGCTGGGTAGGTCGGCGCTACCGCTGGGTAGGTCGGCGCTACCGATGGGTAGGTCGGCGCTACAGTTGAGTACGTCGGCGCTACCTTTTAGTAGGTCTGCGCTAACTTTGAGTAGGTCGGCGCCACCGCTTAGTAGGTCGGCGCTACCGCTGAGTAGATCGGCGCTACCTTTTAGTAGGTCGGCGCTACCTTTAAGTAGGTCGGTGCCACCGCTAAGTAGGTCGGCGCTACCTTTTAGTAGGTCGGCGCTACCTTTATGTAGGTCGGCGCCACCGCTAAGTAGGTCGGCGCTACCGCTGGGTAGGTCGGCGCTACCGCTGAGTAGGTCGGCGCTACAGTTAAGTACGTCAACGCTACCTTTTAGTAGGTCGGCGCTAACTTTGAGTAGGTCGGCGCTACCGCTGGGTAGGTCGGCGCTACCTCTGAGTACGTCGGCGCTACCTTTTAGTAGGTCGGCGCTACCTTTAAGTAGGTCGGCGCCACCGCTATGTAGGTCGGTGCTACCTTTTAGTAGGTCGGCGCTACCTTTATGTAGGTCGGCGCCACCGCTAAGTAGGTCGGCGCTACCGCTTAGTAGGTCGACGCTACCGCTGGGTAGGTCGGCGCTACCGCCGGGTAGGTTGGCGCTACCGCCGGGTAGGTTGGCGCTACCACTGGGTAGGTCGGCGCTACCGCTGAGTACGTCGGCGCTACAGCTGAGTACGTCGGCGCTACCTTTTAGTAGGTCGGCGCTACCTTTTAGTAGGTCTGCGCCACCGCCAAGTAGTTTGGCGCTACCGCTGAGTAGTTCGGCGCTACCGCTGGGTAAGTCGGCGCTACCGTTTAGTAGGTCGGCGCTACCGCTGGATAGGTCGGCGCTACCGCTGGGTAGGTCGGCGCTACCGCTGAGTAGGTCGGAGCTACCTCTGAGAACGTCGGCGCTACCTTTTAGTAGGTCGGCGCTACCGCTGAGTAGGTCGGCGCTACCGCTGAGTAGGTCGGCGCTACCTCTGAGTACGTCGGCGCTACCTTTTAGTAGGTCGGCGCTAACTTTAGCAGGTCGGCGCCACCTCTAAGTAGGTCGGCGCTACCGCCGGGTAGGTCGGCGCTTCCGCCGGGTAGGTCGGCGCTACCGCTGGGAAGGTCGGCGCTACCGCTGGGTAGGTCGGTGCTAACGCTGAGTAGGTCGACGCTACAGTTGAGTACGTCGGCGCTACCTTTTAGTAGGTCGGCGTAACCTTTTAGTAGGTCGGCGCCACCTTTGAGTAGGTCGGCGCCACCGCTTAGTAGGTCGGCCCTACCGCTTGGTAAGTCGGCGCTTCCGCCGGGTAGGTCGGCGCTACCGCTGGGTAGGTCGGCGCTACCGCTGGGTAGGTCGGTGCTACAGTTGAGTACGTCGGCGCTACCTTTTAGTAGGTCGGCGTAACCTTTTAGTATGTCGGCGCCACCTTTGAGTATGTCGGCGCCACCGCTTAGTAGGTCGGCCCTACCGCTTGGTAGGTCGGCGCTTCCGCCGGGTAGGTCGGCGCAACCGCTAAGTATGTCGGCGCTACCGCTGAGTAGGTCGGCGCTACCGCTGAGTAGGTCGGCGCTACCGCTGAGTATGTCGGCGCTACAGTTGAGTACGTCGGCGCTACCTTTTAGTAAGTCGGCGCTAACTTTGAGTAGGTCGGCGCCACCGCTAAGTAGGTCGGCGCTAACGCTTGGTAGGTCGGCGCTACCGCTAGATAGGTAGGCGCTACCGCTTGGTAGGTCGGCGCTACCGCTGGGTAGGTCGGTGCTACCGCTGAGTAGGTCGGCGCTACCGCTGAGTAGGTCGGCGCTACCGCTGGAAAGGTCGGCGCTACCGCTGGGTAGGTCGGCGCTACCTCTGAGTAGGTCGGCGCTACCGCTGGGTAGGTCGGCGCTACCGCTGGGTAGGTCGGCGCTACCGCTGGGTAGGTCGGCGCTACAGTTGAGTACGTCGGCGCTACCTTTTAGTAGGTCTGCGCTAACTTTGAGTAGGTCGGCGCCACCGCTTAGTAGGTCGGCGCTACCGCTGAGTAGATCGGCGCTACCTTTTAGTAGGTCGGTGCTACCTTTAAGTAGGTCGGTGCCACCGCTAAGTAGGTCGGCGCTACCTTTTAGTAGGTCGGCGCTACCTTTATGTAGGTCGGCGCCACCGCTAAGTAGGTCGGCGCTACCGCTGGGTAGGTCGGCGCTACCGCTGAGTAGGTCGGCGCTACAGTTAAGTACGTCAACGCTACCTTTTAGTAGGTCGGCGCTAACTTTGAGTAGGTCGGCGCTACCGCTGGGTAGGTCGGCGCTACCTCTGAGTACGTCGGCGCTACCTTTTAGTAGGTCGGCGCTACCTTAAAGTAGGTCGGCGCCACCGCTAAGTAGGTCGGCGCTACCTTTTAGTAGGTCGGCGCTACCTTTATGTAGGTCGGCGCCACTGCTAAGTAGGTCGGCGCTACCGCTTAGTAGGTCGACGCTACCGCTGGGTAGGTCGGCGCTACCGCCGGGTAGGTTGGCGCTACCGCCGGGTAGGTTGGCGCTACCACTGGGTAGGTCGGCGCTACCGCTGAGTACGTCGGCGCTACAGCTGAGTACGTCGGCGCTACCTTTTAGTAGGTCGGCGCTACCTTTTAGTAGGTCTGCGCCACCGCCAAGTAGTTTGGCGCTACCGCTGAGTAGTTCGGCGCTACCGCTGGGTAAGTCGGCGCTACCGTTTAGTAGGTCGGCGCTACCGCTGGATAGGTCGGCGCTACCGCTGGGTAGGTCGGCGCTACCGCTGAGTAGGTCGGAGCTACCTCTGAGAACGTCGGCGCTACCTTTGAGTAGGTCGGCGCTACCTTTGAGTAGGTCGGCGCAACCGCTAAGTACGTCGGCGCTACCGCTGAGTAGGTCTGCGCTAACGCTGAGTAAGTCGGCGCTACCGCTGAGTAGGTCGGCGCTAACGCTGAGTAATTCGGCGCTACCGTTTAGTAGGTCGGCGCTACCGCTGGATAGGTCGGCGCTACCGCTGGGTAGGTCGGCGCTACCACTGAGTAGGTCGGAGCTACCTCTGAGAACGTCGGCGCTACCTTTTAGTAGGTCGGCGCTACCGCTGAGTAGGTCGGCGCTACCGCTGAGTAGGTCGGCGCTACCTCTGAGTACGTCGGCGCTACCTTTTAGTAGGTCGGCGCTAACTTTAGCAGGTCGGCGCCACCTCTAAGTAGGTCGGCGCTACCGCCGGGTAGGTCGGCGCTTCCGCCGGGTAGGTCGGCGCTTCCGCCGGGTAGGTCGGCGCTACCGCTGGGAAGGTCGGCGCTACCGCTGGGTAGGTCGGTGCTAACGCTGAGTAGGTCGACGCTACAGTTGAGTACGTCGGCGCTACCTTTTAGTAGGTCGGCGTAACCTTTTAGTAGGTCGGCGCCACCTTTGAGTAGGTCGGCGCCACCGCTTAGTAGGTCGGCCCTACCGCTTGGTAAGTCGGCGCTTCCGCCGGGTAGGTCGGCGCTACCGCTGGGTAGGTCGGCGCTACCGCTGGGTAGGTCGGTGCTACCGCTGAGTAGGTCGGCGCTACAGTTGAGTACGTCGGCGCTACCTTTTAGTAGGTCGGCGTAACCTTTTAGTATGTCGGCGCCACCTTTGAGTATGTCGGCGCCACCGCTTAGTAGGTCGGCCCTACCGCTTGGTAGGTCGGCGCTTCCGCCGGGTAGGTCGGCGCAACCGCTAAGTATGTCGGCGCTACCGCTGAGTAGGTCGGCGCTACCGCTGAGTAGGTCGGCGCTACCGCTGAGTATGTCGGCGCTACAGTTGAGTACGTCGGCGCTACCTTTTAGTAAGTCGGCGCTAACTTTGAGTAGGTCGGCGCCACCGCTAAGTAGGTCGGCGCTAACGCTTGGTAGGTCGGCGCTACCGCTAGATAGGTAGGCGCTACCGCTTGGTAGGTCGGCGCTACCGCTGGGTAGGTCGGTGCTACCGCTGAGTAGGTCGGCGCTACCGCTGAGTAGGTCGGCGCTACCGCTGGAAAGGTCGGCGCTACCGCTGGGTAGGTCGGCGCTACCTCTGAGTAGGTCGGCGCTACCGCTGGGTAGGTCGGCGCTACCGCTGGGTAGGTCGGCGCTACCGCTGGGTAGGTCGGCGCTACAGTTGAGTACGTCGGCGCTACCTTTTAGTAGGTCTGCGCTAACTTTGAGAAGGTCGGCGCCACCGCTTAGTAGGTCGGCGCTACCGCTGAGTAGATCGGCGCTACCTTTTAGTAGGTCGGTGCTACCTTTAAGTAGGTCGGTGCCACCGCTAAGTAGGTCGGCGCTACCTTTTAGTAGGTCGGCGCTACCTTTATGTAGGTCGGCGCCACCGCTAAGTAGGTCGGCGCTACCGCTGGGTAGGTCGGCGCTACCGCTGAGTAGGTCGGCGCTACAGTTAAGTACGTCAACGCTACCTTTTAGTAGGTCGGCGCTAACTTTGAGTAGGTCGGCGCTACCGCTGGGTAGGTCGGCGCTACCTCTGAGTACGTCGGCGCTACGTTTTAGTAGGTCGGCGCTACCTTAAAGTAGGTCGGCGCCACCGCTAAGTAGGTCGGCGCTACCTTTTAGTTGGTCGGCGCTACCTTTATGTAGGTCGGCGCCACCGCTAAGTAGGTCGGCGCTACCGCTTAGTAGGTCGACGCTACCGCTGGGTAGGTCGGCGCTACCGCCGGGTAGGTTGGCGCTACCGCCGGGTAGGTTGGCGCTACCACTGGGTAGGTCGGCGCTACCGCTGAGTACGTCGGCGCTACAGCTGAGTACGTCGGCGCTACCTTTTAGTAGGTCGGCGCTACCTTTTAGTAGGTCTGCGCCACCGCCAAGTAGTTTGGCGCTACCGCTGAGTAGTTCGGCGCTACCGCTGGGTAAGTCGGCGCTACCGTTTAGTAGGTCGGCGCTACCGCTGGATAGGTCGGCGCTACCGCTGGGTAGGTCGGCGCTACCGCTGAGTAGGTCGGAGCTACCTCTGAGAACGTCGGCGCTACCTTTGAGTAGGTCGGCGCTACCTTTGAGTAGGTCGGCGCAACCGCTAAGTACGTCGGCGCTACCGCTGAGTAGGTCTGCGCTAACGCTGAGTAAGTCGGCGCTACCGCTGAGTAGGTCGGCGCTAACGCTGAGTAATTCGGCGCTACCGCTGAGTAGGTCGGCGATACCTTTTATTTGGTCGGCGCTACCTTTTAGTAGGTCGGCGCCACTGCTAAATAGTTCAACGCTATCGCTGGGTAGGTCGGCGCTACCGCTGAGTAGGTCGGCGCTACCGCTGAGTAGTTCGGCGCTACCGCTGGGTAGGTCGGCGCTACCTCTGAATACGTCGGCGCTACCTTTTAGTAGGTCGGCGTCACCGCTAAGTAGGTCGGCACTACCGCTGGGTAGGTCGGCGCTACCGCTGGGTAGGTCGGCGCTACCGCTGGGTAGGTCGGCGCTACCGCTGGGTAGGTCGGCGCTACCGCTGAGTAGGTCGGCGCTACAGTTGAGTACGTGGGCGCTACCTTTTAGTAGGTCGGCGCTAACTTTGAGTAGGTCGGCGCTACCGCTGGGTAGGTCGGCGATACCTCTGAATATGTCGGCGCTACCTTTTAGTAGGTCGGCGCTACCTTTGAGTAGGTCGGCGTCACCGCTAAGTAGGTCAGTGCTACCGCTGGGTAGGTCGGCGCTACCGCGTGGTAGGTTGGCGCTACCTTTTAGTAGGTCTGCGCCACCGCCAAGTAGTTCGGCACTACCGCTGAGTAGGTCGGCGCTACCGCTGGATAGGTCGGCGCTACCGCTGGGTAGGTCGGCGCTACCTCTGAGAACGTCGGCGCTACCTTTGAGTAGGTCGGCGCTACCTTTTAGTAGGTCTGCGCCACCGCTAAGTAGTTCGGCGCTACCGCTGAGTAGATCGACGCTACCGCTGGGTAAGTCGGCGCTACCGTTTAGTAGGTCGGCGCTACCGCTGGATAGGTCGGCGCTACCGCTAGGTAGGTCGGTGCTACCGCTAAGTAGGTCGGCGCTACCTCTGAGAACGTCGGCGCTACCTTTGAGTAGGTCGGCGCTACCTTTGAGTAGGTCGGCGCAACCGCTAAGTATGTCGGCGCTACCGCCGAGTAGGTCGGCGCTACCGCTGAGTATGTCGGCGCTACAGTTGAGTACGTCGGCGCTACCTTTTAGTAGGTCGGCGCTACCTTTTAGTAGGTCGGCGCCACCTTTGAGTAGGTCGGCGCCACCGCTAAGTAGGTCGGCGCTAACGCTTGGTAGGTCGGCGCTACCGCTAAATAGGTAGGCGCTACCGCTTGGTAGGTCGGCACTACCGCTGGGTAGGTCGGTGCTACCGCTGAGTAGGTCGGCGCTACCGCTGAGTAGGTCGGCGCTACCGCTGGGTAGGTCGGCGCTACCGCTGGGTAGGTCGGCGCTACCGCTGGGTAGGTCGGCGCTACCTCTGAGTACGTCGGCGCTACCTTTTAGTAGGTCGGCGCTACCGCTGAGTAGGTCGGCGCTACCGCTGGGTAGGTCGGCGCTACCGCTGGGCAGGTCGGCGCTACCTCTGAGTACGTCGGCGCTACCTTTTAGTAGGTCGGCGCTACCGCTGAGTAGGTCGGCGCTACCGCTGGGTAGGTCGGCGCTACCGCTGGGTCGGTCGGCGCTACCGCTGAGTAGGTCGGCGCTTCCTTTGAGTAGGTCGGCGCCACCACTAAGTATGTCGGTACTACCTTTTAGTAGGTCGGCGCTACATTTGAGTAGGTCGATGCCACCGCTAACTAGGTCGTCGCTACCGCTAAGTAGGTCGGCGCTACCTCTGAGTACGTCGGCGCTACCTTTGAGTAGGTCGGTGCTACCTTTTAGTAGATACTCAGGAGTAGCAGCGACGTACTCAGAGGTATCGCCGACGTACTCAGGAGTAGCGCCGACGTACTCAGGATTAGCGCCGACGTACTCAGGAGTAGCGTCGACGTGCTCAGGAGTAGCGCCGACGTGCTCAGGAGTAGCGCCGACGTGCTCAGGAGTAGCGCCGACGTGCTTAGGAGTAGCGCCGACGTGCTCAGGAATAGCGCCGACGTGCTCAGTTGTAGTGACGACGTGCTCAGGAGTAGCGCCGACGTACTCAGGAGTAGCAGCGACGTACTCAGGAGTTGCGCTGACGTACTTAGGAGTAGGTCGGCGCTACCGTTGGGTAGGTCGGCGCTACCGCTGGGTAGGTCGGCGCTACCGCTGAGTACGTCGGCGCTACCTCTGAATACGTCGGCGCTACCTTTTAGTAGGTCGGCGTCACCGCTAAGTAGGTCGGCACTACCGCTGGGTAGGTCGGCGCTACCGCTGGGTAGGTCGGCGCTACCGCCGGGTAAGTCGGCGCTACCGCTGGGTAGTTCGGCGCTACCGCTGGGTAGGTCGGCGCTACCGCTGAGTAGGTCGGCGCTACAGTTGAGTACGTCGGCGCTACCTTTTAGTAGGTCGGCGCTAACTTTGAGTAGGTCGGCGCTACCGCTGGGTAGGTCGGCGATACCTCTGAATATGTCGGCGCTACCTTTTAATAGGTCGGCGCTACCTTTGAGTAGGTCGGCGTCACCGCTAAGTAGGTCAGTGCTACCGCTGGGTAGGTCGGCGCTACCGCGTGGTAGGTTGGCGCTACCTTTTAGTAGGTCTGCGCCACCGCCAAGTAGTTCGGCACTACCGCTGAGTAGGTCGGCGCTACCGCTGGATAGGTCGGCGCTACCGCTGGGTAGGTCGGCGCTACCTCTGAGAACGTCGGCGCTACCTTTGAGTAGGTCGGCGCTACCTTTTAGTAGGTCTGCGCCACCGCTAAGTAGTTCGGCGCTACCGCTGAGTAGATCGACGCTACCGCTGGGTAAGTCGGCGCTACCGTTTAGTAGGTCGGCGCTACCGCTGGATAGGTCGGCGCTACCGCTAGGTAGGTCGGTGCTACCGCTAAGTAGGTCGGCGCTACCTCTGAGAACGTCGGCGCTACCTTTGAGTAGGTCGGCGCTACCTTTGAGTAGGTCGGCGCAACCGCTAAGTATGTCGGCGCTACCGCTGAGTAGGTCGGCGCTACCGCTGAGTAGGTCGGCGCTACCGCTGAGTATGTCGGCGCTACAGTTGAGTACGTCGGCGCTACCTTTTAGTAGGTCGGCGCTGCCTTTTAGTAGGTTGGCGCCACCTTTGAGTAGGTCGGCGCCACCGCTAAGTAGGTCGGCGCTAACGCTTTGTAGGTCGGCGCTACCGCTAAATAGGTAGGCGCTACCGCTTGGTAGGTCGGCGCTACCGCTGGGTAGGTCGGTGCTACCGCTGAGTAGGTCGGCGCTACCGCTGAGTAGGTCGGCGCTACCGCTGGGTAGGTCGGCGCTACCGCTGGGTAGGTCGGCGCTACCTCTGAGTACGTCGGCGCTACCTTTTAGTAGGTCGGCGCTACCGCTGAGTAGGTCGGCGCTACCGCTGGGTAGGTCGGCGCTACCGCTGGGTCGGTCGGCGCTACCGCTGAGTAGGTCGGCGCTTCCTTTGAGTAGGTCGGCGCCACCACTAAGTATGTCGGTACTACCTTTTAGTAGGTCGGCGCTACATTTGAGTAGGTCGATGCCACCGCTAACTAGGTCGTCGCTACCGCTAAGTAGGTCGGCGCTACCTCTGAGTACGTCGGCGCTACCTTTGAGTAGGTCGGTGCTACCTTTTAGTAGGTACTCAGGAGTAGCAGCGACGTACTCAGGAGTATCGCCGACGTACTCAGGAGTAGCGCCGACGTACTCAGGATTAGCGCCGACGTACTCAGGAGTAGCGTCGACGTGCTCAGGAGTAGCGCCGACGTGCTTAGGAGTAGCGCCGACGTGCTCAGGAGTAGCGCCGACGTGCTTAGGAGTAGCGCCGACGTGCTCAGGAATAGCGCCGACGTGCTCAGTTGTAGTGACGACGTGCTCAGGAGTAGCGCCGACGTACTCAGGAGTAGCAGCGACGTACTCAGGAGTTGCGCTGACGTACTTAGGAGTAGGTCGGCGCTACCGTTGGGTAGGTCGGCGCTACCTCTGAATACGTCGGCGCTACCTTTTAGTAGGTCGGCGTCACCGCTAAGTAGGTCGGCGCTACCGCTGGGTAGGTCGGCGCTACCGCTGGGTAGGTCGGCGCTACCGCCGGGTAAGTCGGCGCTACTGCTAGGTAGTTCGGCGCTACCGATGGATAGGTCGGCGCTACCGCTGAGTAGGTCGGCGCTACAGTTGAGTACGTCGGCGCTACCTTTTAGTAGGTCGGCGCTAACTTTGAGTAGGTCGGCGCTACCGCTGGGTAGGTCGGCGATACCTCTGAATACGTCGGCGCTACCTTTTAGTAGGTCGGCGCTACCTTTGAGTAGGTCGGCGTCACCGCTAAGTAGGTCGGCACTACCGCTGGGTAGGTCGGCGCTACCGCGTGGTAGGTCGGCGCTAACTTTTAGTAGGTCGGCGCTAACTTTGAGTATGTCGGCGCTTCCGCTGAGTAGGTCGGCGCTACCGCTGGGTAGGTCGGCGCTACAGTTGAGTACGTCGGCGCTACCTTTTAGTAGGTCGGCGCTAACTTTGAGTAGGTCGGCGCTACCGCTGGGTAGGTCGGCGATACCTCTGAATACGTCGGCGCTACCTTTTAGTAGGTCGGCGCTACCTTTTAGTAGGTCGTCGCCACCTTTGAGTAGGTCGGCGCCACCGCTAAGTAGGTCGGCGCTACCGCTGGGTAGTTCGGCGCTACCTCTGGGTAGGTCGGCGCCACCGCTAAGTAGGTCGGGGCTACCGCTGGTAGGTCGGGGCTACCGCTGGGTAGGTCGGCGCTACCGCTGGGTAGGTCGGCGCTACCGCTGAGTACGTCGGCGCTACCTTTTAGTAGGTCGGCGCTACCTTTGAGTAGGTCGGCGCTACCGCCGGGCAAGTCGGCGCTACCGCCGAGTAGGTCGGCGCTACCGCTGGGTAGGTCGGCGCTACCGCTGGGTAAGTAGGCGCTACCGCTGGTTAGGTCGGCGCTACCGCTGGGTAAGTCGGCGCTACCGCTGGGTAGGTCGGCGCTACCGCTGGGTAGGTCGCTGCTACCTCTGAATACGTCGGCGCTACCTTTTAGTAGTTCGGCGCTTCCTTTGAGTAGGTCGGCGCCACCACTAAGTATGTCGGCACTACCTTTTAGTAGGTCGGCGCTACATTTGAGTAGGTCGATGCCACCGCTAACTAGGTCGTCGCTACCGCTAAGTAGGTCGGCGCTACCTCTGAGTACGTCGGCGCTACCTTTGAGTAGGTCGGTGCTACCTTTTAGTAGGTACTCAGGAGTAGCAGCGACGTACTCAGGAGTAGCGCCGACGTGCTTAGGAGTAGCGCCGACGTACTCAGGAATAGCGCCGACGTGCTCAGTTGTAGTGACGATGTGCTCAGGAGTAGCGCTGACGTACTCAGAAGTAGCAGCGACGTATTCAGGAGTTGCGACGACGTACTTAGGAGTAGGTCGGCGATACCTCTGAATACGTCGGCGCTACCTTTTAGTAGGTCGGCGCTACCTTTGAGTAGGTCGGCGCTACCGCTGGGTAGGTCGACGCTACCGCGTGGTAGGTCGGCGCTACCGCTGGGTAGGTCGGCGCTACCGCTGGGTAGGTCGGCGCTACCGCCGGGTAAGTCGGCGCTACCGCTGGGTAGTTCGGCGCTACCGCTGGGTAGGTCGGCGCAACCGGGGAGTAGGTCGGCGCTACCTCTGAGTACGTCGGCGCTACCTTTTAGTAGGTCGGCGCTAACTTTGAGTAGGTCGGCGCTACCGCTGAGTAGGTCGGCGCTACCGCTGGGTAGGTCGGCGCAACCGCTGGGTAGGGTTGCGCTACCTCTGAGTACGTCGGCGCGACCTTTTAGTAGGTCGGCGCTACCTTTTAGTAGGTCGGCGCCACCTTTGAGTAGGTCGGCGCCACCGCTAAGTAGGTCGGCGCTACCGCTGGGTAGTTCGGCGCTACCTCTGGGTAGGTCGGCCCCACCGCTAAGTAGGTCGGGGCTACCGCTGGTAGGTCGGGGCTACCGCTAGGTAGGTCGGCGCTACCGCTGGGTAGGTCGGCGCTACCGCTGAGTACGTCGGCGCTACCTTTTAGTAGGTCGGCGCTACCTTTGAGTAGGTCGGCGCTACCGCCAGGCAAGTCGGCGCTACCGCTGAGTAGGTCGGCGCTACAGTTGAGTACGTCGGCACTACCTTTTAGTAGGTCGGCGCTACCTTTTAGTAGGTCGGCTCGACCTTTGAGTAGGTCGGCGCCACCGCTAAGTAGGTCGACGCTACCGCTTGGTATGTCGGCGCTACCGCTGGGTAGGTCGGCGCTACCGCTGAGTAGGTCGGCGCTACCGCTGAGTAGGTCGGCGCTACCGCTGGGTAGGTCGGTGCTACCGCTGGGTAGGTCGGCGTTACCTCTGAGTACGTCGGCGCTACCTTTTAGTAGGTCGGCGCTACCGCTGAGTAGGTCGGCGCTACCGCTGTGTAAGTCGGCGCTACCGTTTTGTAGGTCGGCGCTACCTTTGAGTAGGTCTGCGCCACCGCCGGGTAGGTCGGCGCTACCGCTGGGTAGGTCCGCGCTACCGCTGTGTAGGTCGGCGCTACCGCTGGGTAGGTGGGCGCTACCGCTGAGTAGGTTGGCGCTACGGCTGACTACGTTGGCGTTACCTTTTAGTAGGTCGGCGCTTCTGCCGGGTAGGTCGGCGCTACCGCTGGGTATGTCTACGCTACCGCTAATTAGATCGGCGGTACCGCTGAGTAGGTTGGCGCTACCGCTGAGTAGGTCGGCGCTACCTTTTAGTAGGTCGGCGCTACCTTTTAGTAGGTTGGCGCCACCTTTGAGTAGGTCGGCGCCACCGCTAAGTAGGTCGGCGCTACCGCTGGGTAGGTCGGCGCTACCTCTGGGTAGGTCGGCGCCACCGCTAAGTAGGTCGGGGCTACCGCTGGGTAGGTCGGGGCTACCGCTGGGTAGGTCGGCGCTACCGCTGGGTAGGTCGGCGCTACCGCTGAGTAGGTCGGCGCAACCGCTGAGTACGTCGGCGCTACCTTTTAGTAGGTCGGCGCTACCTTTGAGTAGGTCGGCGCTACAGTTGAGTACGTCGGCGCTACCTTTTAGTAGGTCGGCGCTACCTTTTAGTAGGTCGGCGCGACCTTTGAGTAGGTCGGCGCCACCGCTAAGTAGGTCGGCGCTACCGCTTGGTAGGTCGGCGCTACCGCTGGGTAGGTCGGCGCTACCGCTGAGTAGGTCGGCGCTACCGCTGAGTAGGTCGGCGCTACCGCTGGGTAGGTCGGTGCTACCGCTGGCTAGGTCGGCGCTACCTCTGAGTACGTCGGCGCTACCTTTTAGTAGGTCGGCGCTATCGCTGAGTAGGTCGGCGCTACCGCCGGGTAGGTCGGCGCTACCGCTGGGTATGTCTACGCTACCGCTAAGTAGGTCGGCGCTACCGCTGACTAGGTCGGCGCTACCGCTGAGTAGGTCGGCGCTACCTCTGAGTACGTCGGCGCTACCTTTTAGTAGGTCGGTGCTAACTTTAGCAGGTCGGCGCTACCTTTGCGTAGGTCGGCGCCACCGCTAAGTAGGTCGGCGCTACCGCTGGGAAAGTCGGCGCTACCGCTGGGTAGGTCGGCGCTACCGCTGAGTAGGTCGGCGCTACCGCTGGGTAGGTCGGCGCTACCGCTGGGTAGGTCGGTGCTAACGCTGAGTAGGTCGGCGCTACAGTTGAGTACGTCGGCGCTACCTTTTAGTAAGTCGGCGCTACCTTTTAGTAGGTCGGCGCTACCTTTGCGTAGGTCGGCGCCACCGCTAAGTAGGTCGGCGCTACCGCTGGGAAAGTCGGCGCTACCGCTGGGTAGGTCGGCGCTACCGCTGAGTAGGTCGGCGCTACCGCTGGGTAGGTCGGCGCTACCGCTGGGTAGGTCGGCGCTACCTCGAAATACGTCGGCGCTACCTTTTAGTATGTCGGCGCTTCCTTTGAGTAGGTCGGCGCCACCACTAAGTATGTCGGCACTACCTTTTAGTAGGTCGGCGCTACATTTGAGTAGGTCGATGCCACCGCTAACTAGGTCGTCGCTAACGCTAAGTAGGTCGGCGCTACCTCTGAGTACGTCGGCGCTACCTTTGAGTAGGTCGGTGCTACCTTTTAGTAGGTACTCAGGAGTAGCAGCGACGTACTCTGGAGTATCGCCAACGTACTCAGGAGTAGCGCCGACATGCTCAGTATTAGCGCCGACGTGCTCAGGAGTAGCGCCGACGTGCTCAGGAGTAGCGCCGACGTGCTTAGGAGTAGCGCCGACGTGCTCAGGAATAGCGCCGACGTGCTCAGTTGTAGTGACGACGTGCTCAGGAGTAGCGCCGACGTACTCAGGAGTAGCAGCGACGTACTCAGGAGTTGCGCCGACGTACTTAGGAGTATGTCGGCGCTACCGCTGGGTAGGTCGGCGCTACCTCTGAATACGTCGGCGCTACCTTTTAGTAGGTCGGCGTCACCGCTAAGTAGGTCGGCGCTACCGCTGGGTAGGTCGGCGCTACCGCTGGGTAGGTCGGCGCTACCGCCGGGTAAGTCGGCGCTACCGCTGGGTAGTTCGGCGCTACCGCTGGGTAGGTCGGCGCTACCGCTGAGTAGGTCGGCGCTACAGTTGAGTACGTCGGCGCTACCTTTCAGTAGGTCGGCGCTAACTTTGAGTAGGTCGGCGCTACCGCTGGGTAGGTCGGCGATACCTCTGAATACGTCGGCGCTACCTTTTAGTAGGTCGGCGCTACCTTTGAGTAGGTCGGCGTCACCGCTAAGTAGGTTGGCGCTACCGCTGGGTAGGTCGGCGCTACCGCGTGGTAGGTCGGCGCTACCGCTGGGTAGGTCGGCGCTACCGCTGGGTAGGTCGGCGCTACCGATGGGTAGGTCGGCGCTACCGCTGGGTAGGTCGGCGCTACCGCTGGGTAAGTCGGCGCTACCGCTGAGTAGGTCGGCGCTACAGTTGAGTACGTCGGCACTACCTTTTAGTAGGTCGGCGCTACCTTTTAGTAGGTCGGCGCGACCTTTGAGTAGGTCGGCGCCACCGCTAAGTAGGTCGGCGCTACCGCTTGGTATGTCGGCGCTACCGCTGGGTAGGTCGGCGCTACCGCTGAGTAGGTCGGCGCTACCGCTGAGTAGGTCGGCGCTACCGCTGGGTAGGTCGGTGCTACCGCTGGGTAGGTCGGCGCTACCGCTGGGTATGTCTACGCTACCGCTAAGTAGGTCGGTGCTAACGCTGAGTAGGTCGGCGCTACAGTTGAGTACGTTGGCGCTACCTTTTAGTAGGTCGGCGCTACCTTTTAGTAGGTCGGCGCTACCGTTGAGTAGGTCGGCGCCACCGCTAAGTAGGTCGGCGCTACCGCTGGGTAGGTCGGCGCTACCGCTGGGTAGGTCGGTGCTATCGCTGAGTAGGTCGGCGCTACCGCTGGGTAGGTAGGCGCTACCGCTGGGTAGGTCGGCGCTACCTCTGAATACGTCGGCGCTACCTTTTAGTATGTCGGCGCTTCCTTTGAGTAGGTCGGCGCCACCACTAAGTATGTCGGCACTACCTTTTAGTAGGTCGGCGCTACATTTGAGTAGGTCGATGCCACCGCTAACTAGGTGGGCGCTAATCCTGAGTACGTCGGCGCTACCTCTGAGTACGTCGGCGCTACCTTTGAGTAGGTCAGTGCTACCTTTTAGTAGGTACTCAGGAGTAGCAGCGACGTACTCAGGAGTATCGCCGACGTACCCAGGAGTAGCGCCGACGTACTCAGGATTAGCGCCGACGTACTCAGGAGTAGCGCCGACGTACTTAGGAGTAGCGCCGACGTACTCGGGAGTAGCGCCGACGTACTCAGGAGTAGCGCAGACGTACTCAGGAGTAGCGCCGACGTGCTCAGGAGTAGCGCCGACGTGCTCAGGAGTAGCGCCGATGTGCTCAGGAGTATCTCCGACGTGCTTAGGAGTAGCGCCGACGTGCTCAGGAATAGCGCCGACGTGCTCAGTAGTAGTGACGACGTGCTCAGGAGTAGCGCCGACGTACTCAGGAGTAGCAGCGACGTACTCAGGAGTTGCGCCGACGTACTTAGGAGTAGCGCCGACGTACTCAGGAGTAGCGCCGACTTACTCAGGAGTAGCGCCGACGTACTCAGGAGTAGCGCCGACGTACTCGGGAGTAGCGCCGACGTACTCGGGAGTAGCGTCGACGTACTCGGGAGTAGCGTCGACGTACTCGGGAGTAGCGTCGACGTACTCAGGAGTAGCAGCGACGTACTCAGTAGTATCCCGACGTACTCAGGAGTAGCGTTAACGTACTCAGGAGTAGCTTAGAAATACTCAGGATTAGCGCAGACGTACTCGGGAGTAGCGTCGACGTACTCGGGAGTAGCGTCGACGTACTCAGGAGTAGCAGCGACGTACTCAGTAGTAGCCCCGACGTACTCAGGAGTAGCGCCGACGTACTCAGGAGTAGCTTAGAAATACTCAGGATTAGCGCAGACGTACTCAGGAGTAGCGCCGACGTACTCAGAAGTAGCGCAAACGTACTCAGGAGTAGCGCCGACGTACTCAGGAGTAGCGAAGACGTACTCAGGAGTAGCGCTGACGTGCTCAGCAGTAGCGCCGACGTGCTCAGGAGTAGCGCCGACAAGCTCAGGAGTAACGCCAACGTGCTCAGGAATAGCGCCGACGTGCTCAGGTGTAGCGACGACGTGCTCAGGAGTAGCGCCGACGTACTCAGGAGTAGCAGCGACGTACTCAGGAGTAGCGCCGACGTACTCAGGAGTAGCGCCGACGTAATAAGGAGTAGCGCCGACGTACTCAGGAGTAGCGCCGACGTGCTCAGGAGTAGCGCCGACGTGCTCAGGAGTAGCGCCGACGTGCTCAGGAGTAGCGCCCACGTGCTCAGGAGTAGCGCCGACGTGCTCAGGAGTAGCGCCGACGTGCTCAGGAGTAGCGCCGACGTACTCAGGTGTAGCGCCGACGTACTCAGGAGTAGCGCCGACGTACTCAGGAGTAGCGCCGACGTACTCATGAGTAGTGCCGACGTGCTCAGGAGTAGCGCCGACGTGCTCAGGAGTAGCGCCGACGTGCTCAGGAATAGCGCCGACGTGCTCAGTAGTAGCGCCGACGTACTCAGGAGTAGCAGCAACGTACTCAGGAGTAGCAGCGACGTACTCAGGAGTAGCGCCGACGAACTCAGGAGTAGCGCCGACTTACTCAGGAGTAGCGCCGACGTACAGTACTCGGGAGTAGCGCCGACGTACTCGGGAGTGGCGCCGACGTACTCAGGACTGGCGCCGACGTACTCAGGACTGGCGCCGACGTACTCAGGAGTGGCGCTGATGTAATCAGGAGTCGCGCCGACGTACTTAGGAGTAGCGCAGACGTACTCAGGAGTACCGCCGACGTTCTCAGGAGTAGCGCCTACGTACTTAGGAGTAGCGCCGACGTAATCGGGAGTAGCGCCGACGTACTCGAGAGTAGCGCCGACGTGCTCAGGAGTAGCGCCGACGTGGTCAGCAGAGTAGCGCCGACGTGCTCAGTAGTAGCGCCGACGTGCTCAGGAGTAGCGCCGACGTGCTCAGGAGTAGCAGCGACGTACTCAGGAGTAGCAGCGACGTACTCAGGAGTAGCGCCGACGTCCTCAGGAGTAGCGACGACGTGCTCAGGAGTAGCGCCGACGTAATCAGGAGTAGCAGTGACGTACTCAGGTGTAGCGCCGACGTACTCAGGTGTAGCGCCGACGTACTCAGGAGTAGCGCCGACGTACTCAGGAGTAGCGACGACGTACTCGGGAGTAGCGCCGACGTACTAAGGAGTAGCGACGACGTACTCGGGAGTAGCGCCGACGTACTCGGGAGTAGTGTAGTTTCAAGTGTCTGGGCAAGGTCACTGCCACAGCCTCACAGGCTACTGCCACATGGACATGCTGATACCCAGACAAGTCTTATGGTGTTCATTTAGAATTTCCTTCTTTCTTTCATTGTACTGGACATGATTGACTTCACTGTGAGCATTTACTCTGTACAGGCATACTACACTTCAGGTAGTTTGTGGTAAAATGATCAGCAAGTATCTTAACCACTCGTATAGGGTTGCATTAATTTTTTATTACTCCCTTTATTTTAATTTTGCATTTTCTGTCTATCTGATTGCAATCATGCGTGCGTCGTGGGAGCAAGAATTGGCTTCGACAGCAGACTTGTGGCGCCTAACAATACATCCTTTCAAATTTTCAGTTAAAACAACTTAATAATACTACACTTATGACAATATTCATTCTTAAAAGGAAAGTATAAGAAAAATTTTGATTTCGCGTTAAAAATGCCTGTGCAACTTTTTATAGTTTTTCGGCGCAAAGCTAGAAAAAAAAAAGTATGCGCTAAGATTATTTTTAGAACAATTCATACGGAGTAAGGAGATATTTTTGAGATTTGCGACACAATATTTTTCTGTACGTTTCATTTGCAGTAGTCAATCAATTATTTAATTACATGATGGTAAACTTAGTTTGCAAATAAAGGGAGTATAATAAAAACTTCGTTTTTACGGTTTTCTTGTTAGAACAATTCATACGGAGTAAGGAGATATTTTTGAGATTTGCGACACAGATATTTTTCTGTACGTTTCATTTGCAGTAGTCAATCAATTTTTTAATTACATGATGGTAAACTTAGTTTTCAAATAAAGGGAGTATAATGAAAACTTCGTTTTTATGGTTTTCTTGTTAATAGTAATTCCAAGAGTTGAATATTTTAAGTACCGGTAAATAATCATATTATATTTATATTGAAAAAAAAAGCAAAACACTTCATTTTTTTGTATTTTCATTGTATACTGGGTATTGCTGTTTATGTGAGCATAAGTCAGTTTAAATTATTATCTTACAACTATTACAAGGCAGCTTTCTAAACTACAGTAAACAGAGGCACATAAGATTAAGAACTGTGCTAATTAAGATTTACTACGGTATCTCTTCTAGCGGACTGACTCAGTAATGAATGGATATGTCAGTGGTTTCCAACCTGTGGGTCGTGACCCTTAGGGGGTCGAATGACAATTTCAGGGGGGGAGGTCGCCTAAGACCTTTTAAAAACACATAATTTTGCTGGTCCTAGGAACCGAGACACCGCCCATCTATCCGTCTCCAGGCAGCTACTTTGTTGAAAGCAGCAGTATTGACAGTGGCAGGGTTGTTACCACAATGTACTTATGCGAGCCAGCCATATGTGTAGAGTGCAGATGCTTTGTTTAAAGCAGCAGTATTGGCAGTAAAACAACACTTCATGAATATATTGGAACTCAGGGTGGATGCTATTCAGTCTATTATTCGGTGAGGCCGGCTGGTCTAGCGGTTGGCACACCAGACTGTCAACCAAAAACCAACGGACAGGTCGCGGGTTCTATCCCTGCCACCGGCGGATCCCTGTCACCCTGCAGGCGTTTTAGGCCTGTAAACGTATTTGCGCCAGCAGGCAGCACTATGTTTACAACAGCGCATAAAAATGTTCCCAACGGGAACGGGATATGTGCTATATAAGTCTCATATTTATTTATTTATTATTTTTATTTTTAGCTGTTGATGTGAATACTGCCCTTCCAGTTGTGATATGTGATACTAATAGATAAGTAAAAAAAGAAAAAAAACATCAGGAATCGTTAATCCTTAATTAGAAATTAATATTTTACAATATATAATTAGATAGTGTTTTTGTGTTTAATCACTTTGCTTTAATATGTAACAATGAAAATACATCTTGCATGTCACACTACATAACAGTAGCAAATTATAGTTATAAGGTAGGGACAATCATAATTATATGGTTGGGGTCGCCACAAGATGAGGAGCTGTAGTAAGGGGTCACTGCATTATAAAGGTTGGGAACCACTGGGATAGGTGATAATATGTCACTAGCTGCCTTGTACCCCTACACCTTGACTAAGTTGACTCCAGCCCTCAGCAGCCCTCAGCAGCCCTCAGCAGCCCTCAGGCATTTTGTTCACTTTTGTATATATTTCTGTCCTAAAAGTAAAAGAGTAAGCGACACACCTCAAAGGTCTGACATTAATCAGCTCTTACAAAAAGCAACAAATAAGTTAGACAGTAGTAAATAAACAATTTAATGTACCACAGCCATCAGCCATACATCAACATATTTTAATAATTGAATCCAGTAACATTCAATCAATCACATTTAAACATTTCATTGAATTCACAGTTGAATAATTTGTTTCTCTCAATCTAAATCTTCAGTTTTTTTGCGTTTCCTTCTTCTTTTCAAAAACCTGAAACATTCAAATTGTTTCAATTATAAACAGATTTAATGAAAACTACAAAAGCTTAACACTAATAACACTAAACATTTTGTCCAATGGTTAATTTCATCCCCACCATTAGAGACTAGAGACTATGAATAGATTGTATTACTTTGAATGACTCACTTTGAGTATAACAAAACAAATGGGAAACTAATTTATAAATTCATACTGTCAATATAAACTAATAATATTTTAATTGAATATTCAATATGCTCTCACTCACTCACTCACTAATAGTAAAGGTCACACCTTTAGTTTAGGATTATTGAAATTATAGGGTTAGGCTTTTTAATATAAAATGTCTAAGAATTCATTTTTTTTAAAACCTAACAGTTACTAAATATTCACCTTATTTATTTGAAAACATTAGTTTGCAGTCATGCATAATGCAAACATAAACAAAAAAGGCTGTATTTCATTTGTTTTTATTTACCAATTAACAAGTGTAGCTATCTTAAGCTATATAATATAAATTGCTGACTCTTCCCAGATTGTATTTTGCAATCAATATGAAAAATGCTGCTCTAGGCTTATGCTACCCTAGGACAATATAATATAAATATATTTTTTTTTAAATGACAACGCAAACACAGATACGGATGACAGTTGCAACCTTATGAAAGAGTAGTGATGTTTTCAAATTATTTAAAACTGTCCATTGAATAGGTCGCAAAACTTTTGGTAAAAAGGTGCGACATATAAGTAGTATAAACTGTTAACTGTATATATAAACTATATACATATCTATAGATATATACATTCCATAGTAGATATTATATGGAAACAGGCTTTTTCAATAACCTAAAACAATTCTATGTTTCAGAAGTAATTTTAAAAACACTAAGGTTATGGTTACCTCAACTTTAGGCTCTTGCTGGGTTTCTTCTTCATCAGTCTTTCTTCTTTTGTTTCTTTTTCTTCTATTATTCTGTGGCGGTTCCTCCCGGTGTGGCAGATTGTGATTTACTTAAAGACTCCTTTCGGTCAGCATTACTACCTGACTCGTCCTCACACTGACGTTTGCTATGAACTTTCTGTGGTGTGCTGAAAATATTTTAAAAACAGAACATTGTTTTGTAAATAGCTAAATGCTACAGAGTTCAGAGTGTACATAATAAATAAATATTGGGTTAATACATAATGGCTGGGGGAAATAATGAGAAAGTAGATGCAAAAAAGCAATCAAGAGACATGTACAATATACAAAAATTCTTTTGCATAAAGCAATAAGTTTGATATTTTAAAAAGGTGATTATTCCCTTCTGACTTTAACAATACATTGTTTTGCTTTGTAAACATCTATTGGTAATGAAATAAATTTTAATCCCCAACAAATTTGAGTACAACCAGTAAAGTAGCACACAGACATTGTTTCGAATAAAATGATCGAATAAGGACGAATAAGAACGGAAATGTTTTTGCACGTGACCTTTTTAACCTTTTATGCATGCATACTACATACACGTTAAGACTTGTCCATACTACTATATTAGTTGTATAGTTTGTATAGTCTATAGTAGGCTATCTATAGTAGGCCTATACCTAGTACTATAACTATAACTATAGTTGACTATAGACACTATTTATTATATATAACCATGTCAATGTCGTCTATAGTATGTCTAGTATAGACTATATGCCTAACTATAACTTTAGTATAACTAGCCTATCCTATAGTCGGTAATACTTTAGTGTACTTGGTTCTAGAAAAGTAGGGTTCTAAAAAATTCCAAGTGAAATTTTTTTCGCGTGGAGCCATTGATCATTGATAAGTATCATAACTCATACTCATATAATCATATGATCATATGAATCATATCATAAGTTAAGTAGTCATAAGTAAGTCACAGTAAGTGTCTTAGGAAGAGCGGCAGAAAATTGAAAATTAAAAAAAATAGAACCAATTACACTAAAGTATAGCCTAATATAAATACTATAAGTAGGCTTACTGACAGAACTATAATTAAATAGTCTATATACTTTTATATTTATAAAAATTTTATTAGCCTCTCGATATTACTCGATAATAGTTCATTTGTTTGGTGGGAAACTAAACTCGGAAGTTCCAATTTTGGCACTCACCTATATATATCTCCTTTGCTTTGTTTACATAGTTCTTGACAACTCAAATAGATAAGTGATACTGAAAAATAAATAGGCCTATTGGAAATGTTATTTTCAATCAAAGCGACTTTAGATAATCACACTAAAATGGCAGCTGTAGATGCCGAAAATGGGGGATTGACCACAATATACAATAAATTTCGCTTTTCTGTTACCTTTGTTATGTTATTAATGACTCTACAATGGAAAAAAAAAGTTTCTAAATGCACCAAATTATCAACTCGGACATTTCCCACTTGGTTAATCTTATTTTAAATTTAGGAATGTCTATAATCTGTCACATCGTTTTAAGTGATGTGGAACATGCATACTATGTTCATTTTGCATATTATCATTATACACTCCAAACATACGGTTTTCATTCTTTCTACATAATTAAGATATATAATATAAGCTTCGTTTGCCTTTGTGTTTCCATTCATTCATTATATTTACAAGAGTGTTCTGTTGTTTAGAAAACTACTGTTGCCTTCAATTATTTTTTAAAGCCATTTTCGGTCGCCTTTAATTTTAACACAATTGCGTTCTTCACTATCAAAAACATAATCATTTGAATTTTCATTGCAACCCATGATAGTAGCACAACGATTTTATGCATCGCCATAGTTTAAGCGTAATTATTTATACATTTTCTCTGTTACCATTGGTAGTATTCTGAAATGAATTAGGCCTACACTACCAGTAATTTAATGGTAATGGTAATTTATATAGCGCTTCTATCCATGCTATTTTAGCATGCTCAGTGCGCTCTAGAAGACTATTAATCTGTGAGAGGTTTCACTGCTGCCGGTTAAGCGCTCGTGATAACAACTCAATAGCTTATAAATAAATGTTTTCATTAATCTTAAACTCTGAAATATTTATAAGAAAAATCTGGAATATTTGTCAATTTTTTACGCATATGTTTTGAAACATGAAGTGTTTAAATAGGCCTAATACTAATTTTTTATTGGTAGGCCTATAGGCCTATATAATAAAACATTTTTTCATTTTTTTCGTACTAATAGGCCTATACAAAAAATAGTATTTTCAAAAACAAAAATCCCAATGAGCACTTTAATCATTTAATTTAAAGTATTTATGATTAAAATATATACTTTGAAAATGTCATTGAGCGTGTAGGCCAACAACCCTTATAAAGTTATGAGCATTATAATTATATTGAATTAACATTTTCGGTCACAATTTTTTTAATTAATTCGGCGGCATTTTACGTCTTGATAGACGATCCATTTCCTTTGCAGGTCCTCATGTGGCTAAAGAGGCCAATCAGTCACGGCCACACTGGCTATAGATGATTGTAGCGGAGGGGACCACAGTTTTCTCACCTTCTTGTTCCTGCAAGCCTGGAACCTTCTTTGATTCATGCCCTCCAGGTGGGCATATGTTGCGCCATGATCTCCCAACTGTTTGGGTCAATTTGGAGGTGCTTCATAACTCTCGCACAGACATCCGCAAATCTCAGTTTTGGACGTCCAGCAGGTCTCTGTCCCGAAGCTAACGTTCCATAAAGGATGTCCTGTGGAAGTCGACCCTGTGGCATTCGGTGTACATTACCTAGCCAGCTGAGACGTCTATTGCTGAGAGTAATGTAGATGTCTTGACGCTCTGCTCTTCGTATGACCTCTGCATTTGAAACCCTGTCCTGCCATCTTATATCTAGAATGCATCTGAGACACCTGACGGGAAAGGTGTTTAGTTTTCTCTCTAGATATGAATAATAATATGTGCTCCATGTCTCACTGTCGTACAGCAGGGTACTCAGAACGCATGTTCGGTAAACTAGTGACTAAGTGGAGCTTGTAAGCCAGGGGTCGGGAGCCTTTTTGTCTGAGAGAGCCATAGACACCACGTATTTTAAAAAAGTAATTCTATGAGAGCCATACATTATGTTTAAAACTAAAAATTCAAGTAAATGTGTGCATTTTGTGTAAGTTTATCTCCTTTACCAATTCTGATGCTTAGTTGCAGTAGACTTTAGCTCATTTTTAGAATGAAATATTGATATGCAATTAATATGTAGATCAAAGGAGTCTAAAGAAACATTTTTGTTTATAATCGAACATTTGTCTGCGAGCCAGATGCAGCCATCAATATAGCCACATTTGGCTCTCGAGCTAAAGGTTCCCGACCCCTGGTGTAAGCAGTGGGATCATCCAGACAAGTTTTTTAAAAATCTTGCCATAGTGCCCATGGCTTTAGCTATTCTTCTATTGATCCCCTCATCTAGAAGCACATCGCTTGATATTTTGGCCCCGAGGTAGCAGAAATCGTCAACTACTTCTAGTGTATGGCCACCAATAGTGATGCTTGGCACAATTGCATCATTTTGATCCAGTACCTTGGTTTTGTTTTGACTAATGCTGAGGCCAAATATTTGGCATGCATTATCAAGTTTATCAATGAGCGTCTGGAGCACGTTTTCAGATTTGGCAATAATAACTGCACCATCAGCATTGAGAAGTTCCCTAACCAGCACACTCTTAAATCTGCTAAATGGCTGTGTGATGCGTCTAGTGTGACAGCACTATAATATGCTAGCTGTCACCGCTGGCTAGCAGTGTAACTGTAAAAGGAGTGCAATTAGTAAGTCTCTCTTGCCAGCATAATAATATAGTCTATCCCAGTGCCTTTACAAGCTTATGTGTCGCCCCAGTGCAAAAGTTTCAGCGCAGCCCCCTTGCATGCTGTAACTGCTTGTTTAGTGCTATATTTGCTATATTTAGAGTAAATTTGTCGTCCCCCTGGAAGTGCCACCCCCGGGCATATGCCCCCCTCCTCTGCCCCCCCCTATGTGAGGGCACTGGCCTCTTTACAACAAGTCCTATGCAGTACCTCCTCGTGGTGGCAGATTACACTAGGGCTGCGAGGTTCCAGGCTGAACTGAAAGGATCTCGGAGGATGTTTGTACCCTAGATGTGAGGCAGACATGGCCCGACGGCGTACGGACACGCCCTGCTGCCCACAAACCAAACCCCTTGCTTTAGGTTAATAGCCGCACTGCCTTGTGCATGTCCTGGGAGGGACTAAGGCTAAGGAAGTAAGCCCTGACAGAAAATCCGAAGTGGAGCCCGTAGGTTGATAGACAGTGGTATAACCTCTGCTTTCCTACAAACTCCTGCAGCCATCTGGTCCCAAACGGTGGCGGTTACCCATCCCTTTGGACCCTGCCAGCATGGTAGAAAGGCGGTTCTTTTCGCCTGGGCAGCCCATGACCCGCTAATATTTGCCCAGACTTTTCCCTTATAAAATGTTAAACAGGGCTGCGTACTTGCACCCACCTTGTTTGGAATATTCTTCTCGTGCCTATTGCACTATGCTTATGGAGAATACAAGGAGTGTGTCTTTATACCTTTACACAAGGACCCCTAAAAGCTCTTCAACCTAAACAGGCTCAAAGCCAAAACAAAGCTTAAGAGTGTACTGGTTAGGGAACTTCTCTATGCTGATGAGTGTAATTACACAAGCTAAATAAAGGTGTTTTTTTTATCATAACTTTTTTTTCTTGTGAAGACATTAATCTTAACAAACTTGGTATCATTGGAAAGCTGATGACATATTATGCTCTACCTAATAGATATACTTTTAATTAAATTGAAGAAAATTGAATGTTTAAGGAGTTTATCTTTTAAACAATAATAATTACAGAAATTACATTAATAGGCCTGTAGTGCTACTAAAAAAGTCTCTGATAGTAATTAAATGAATAATACAAATACATTTGTTTTAGAATTACTTATATTAACTAATTAATGTTTAACTAAGAAGATTAGCATCAAAACTCTTTTAAATGTCATTTAATTAGTCTGTATCAATTAATGAGCGTATTGTCTTGAATGCTCTTCGTTATATATAATTAATTAATCAGATAATGTCATATATTTTGTAACTTCTGAATAAGTTCTGAGTGGACAAATGTGGGAGACCTCTTTGTATGCTTAAAACAGATTTCATGTGCGATAGACTAGTGATTTCAAAAAACAACCTGATAAAAAAACAACAAAAACAATGAATCTCTAGGCTACACACTAGGCCTATCGATGCAATGCCATATATTAATGATTACCGGCTATCGCATTTGTAAAAATACAATTTTGCGTGACATCTAGATAGGCTATATCTTCTTGTAAAGCGAAATATTTTTTATCTCTAGGCCTAGACTAAATCTCTGTACTATAAACGCATATTACTCTTTTACTTTTCGACTGACTATTGAAAAACAAAATAGGAAAAGGCCTACAAGGAAAAAAACATTCTTTTGGGGCCAAAATAACTAAGGAAAATATTTTAAAAAAATACGTAGGCCTAGCCATAATAGTCTTTAGCATAGCATATTTTGTGGCTAATTATTATCTAGTATTAGGTTAGGTATAGACCTAGACTTGTCTTGTGTATGGCTATAATATACGGTTTAAATATGTTTAGGAATGCTACTATCATTTTTAGTAGCCCTACCTATTAGCTACTAATACTAGGGAGGTACCATTTATTTTAAGATTATTGCATTGATTGAGATTTATTTTGTGAAAAGACTAATTTTTTAAATATTAGTAAAATATGAAAAATAATTTTTAAAATAATTAAGTAGGCTATATATGACAATTACTCACTCGTAAAATTTATTTTTGGGAACCCTAAGTTATTTCTTGTGTAGCTTATAAGTAAATACTGCACTGTCCATACACAGATCTACAAACTAATAAGATGAACACAAAAAGGACATGTCAAATCCATAATTGATATTTGTATTAACCAAGGACTACTGAAGAGTAGTAATACTACTGAAGAGTAGTCCTTGGTATTAACGTAAAACCATGTTTTTACATGTTTGCTATGTCCTATGTAGGCTACGTCGTGGCACAGGACACATGTAGAATTGTGTAATAAATTTGTATCATTTTTTGGGTAGGCCTAATAAAAAGTAACATTGTTGATGTCAAATTTTCTTGACCTCCCCTCTCTCCTATGTCGACAATTGTCAAACTTTTTCAGACCCCCTCCCCCCTATTTGGTTGTTTTAATTAATGGACGTCCACTTAGTTACGGCTTTTCAACTCATATAGATAAGTGATTTTATCTTAAACGTTATAAGCCGAAGAACTTATATTTCACAATAATATATAGATCAGTGATTATAATGCAAACATATTTTTTACTCTATTTTGAAACATAATTTTATTTAAAATGATATTTTTTAATCTAAAAGAACAATGTACATAATATTTTTCTTTATTTATAATTTTATTTTAACAAATCTTAAAAAAAATAAATTTTAAGGTCAAGGTTGCTAATGACGCATCGATAAAACCAACAGTTTTAAAATGCACAGTGTCAGAATACGGTTCACTATTTTTACTTATTCCTACTCGGAACCTCCGAGTTTCCGACTTTCCCACTTCAGCGAATGTACCATTGACTGCACTGGTTCAATATGTCTGCCTCCTTGCTACGTGCGTGATATAATAGGACATACAAAAAGCGTAAGTTTTGTGGCAATAGATATCTAAATGCGAAAAAAGAATCAAGCTAAAGTGTATGTATGAAGTACTTAATGAATAGTGAGGTATTATAACTTATAACGGAGGCTGCTCCCAGTCTTTGCATAGCAGACATGAATGTCCGCATGGCGAATTCGGAATTCAATTCCAATGTCAATGCCGCAATGCTTATACTTATACTATACTATGACTTTTATGGCCTATGGCTTATAATCAAACATAACTTTTTTTTGCTTTTAATCAAATAATACTATACGTTTAATCAGTTTGGTATTGATTTAAAGGAAAGTGAACGCTCCTTACTGAAAATATAAACTCATATTTAACTTATAAAATAAATAGTAGCCTAATTTTTTAAATAGGCCTAATCAACTCGTCCCACCAACACTCTTTTCAATATTAACATATGGCATATCATACCTAACCTAGTACCGGTACTAGTCTAGATAATTGTGAGCAACATGATAGGCTATGCTTAATGCTATAGTTATAGGCTTGGTCTATCCTATGTAGTAGTATGTAGCCTACATGACTACATGTAGGCCTACTATGTATTTTTTAATAACGGAGTGATTATTCGCTAAGCGTTATATGAAGATTTCTAGCTGCAGATAACGCTCGGCGTTATTCGAAGATTCGCACAGGTCTTAATGTTCTATTGGCCTATATATACTGTTTATTGTTAAAGTTGAACAAGATTTCGTGGCCCAATGGTTAGTGCTGTCAGCTGGCAACCGGGGTGTCGCAGGTTCGACCCCAGCTATTTCCACTTTTTTTTATTTTTTATTTATTATTATTATTATTCAATTTGAGTACAACGGGATACGTATATGGCAGGTTTCACAATAAGGTTTTAGAAAGTTCCCTTTTTAAACCAAATTTTTATTTTAAGCTTTGTCACTGTATTATATATCATTTTAAAGCCTAGAAACTGAGGAATCTGAATATGAAGGTTAGAAAGTCAGCCGACTTTCCAATGTTTTATAATTTATAATTTTAAGATCGGGAAATTCCGTCTGGCACAGTTTAGCCGGCGCAAAAAAATACACGAGACTAAACAGCTGCAAAATATTATAAAAACGTACAATATTGTGTTTTTTTTATATTTTTATGAAAAATAAACTTATAATACTTGAAATATCATCATTTGTGTTGTGTTTTGTTATTAATTTCACTAATAAACTAATAATTTGGCATCCTTAGGTCATTAGGCCTAGGATATGTGGTACCGGAAAAATAAACAACATGGCGGCCATTTTTTACTTAAAACGTGGTTTTAGCGAAAATCATGGAGAGATATTATTTTTATGTTTAAACAATTACTGTTCGCGTAAATTTAGTTTTAAAACATTTAATAATATTGAAAATCGTATACAAGAACTTAGATATAAAAAAAGAAATGCGTAAATAGCGTTTTACTGTAAATTATCGATAACGGCCGAGCGTGCGGTCCTCGGCGGTGTAACGAAACCCTAATGGCAACATATCAGACAGACACGGGTAAAATAATTATATTAAATCGAAAAACGCATTTTTAAAGTAAAAAACCGCGTCAAATAGAACAAAACGGCTATCCGATTGGATTTATATTTTAAAATTCACTCGAGCGCATTTTAAAATGAATGAAAAATCGATTCAACTTTTTCGGTACCACGTAAGGTTCTCTTGACAGAGCAAGTTTTTGTGATGTACACCCGATGGTTTTTAGCAAATAAAATAAAATTTGAGGCTGAATATTAAAAAATAATGCCGTTTTTATGAATTAATATATATTTGGATTAAATTTGGAGAGTTTTAGAAATCTACAATGACTTATCTATTTTTAGTTTGAGTTTTAGGCCTAGCCTAGGGAATAAAGAAAAAATTCCAGACGCGGTGTAAAAAAACTAAGAGATTTGAAAAATTGTTTAAAAAAAAAATAAACATATGTAACGACTTTCATTGCAAGTATAGCATATTATAACATATGCATGAATGAAAAACATCCAGAAATCGCGTTAATTTTGCTTTTTAATACTTTTACTTAAAGCTTTTCAAGTAGGTACAAAAAAAGGGGAATGGGATCTGCATGCTTTGTTACGTTACACTGCATAAAAAATATAATAAACAACACTAAAATAAAATAAAAACTCACAATATTGATTTTGCTGATACTTTTATTACATATAAACACAAACAAGTAAAGAAAACAACATTTTGTACATACATTTTTTTTTCTTCAAATATTCAAAAAAAGTTGACCATTTGGTGGCCATTTTGTGAAACCTGCCATATACGGTAAATACATGAATATTTTGGTTGTAAGTAGCCTTTAGTCATTGTCAGCCAGAAAATACAATAGCTGACTCCTAAGCCTAAGCCTAAATGATACTTTTTCTTACGATAAATGATGGTATGATAGGCCTAGTCACCTAGTCCTAGTGATAATAATAATAGTTCTAAAGTCTAAAGTGTGCGCAAATGTCTATTTCAAAAGAAAATTGTGCTTGAGTACAAATGGTTATTTAATATTGTTTTAAGTGTGCTGAAAGACAGAAATTATGAAATCAAGTAGCCTAAATTTCCATTTATTTGGATCAATAAAGTAATCTTATCTAATACCGCGGGCCACGGATGAGCGTAGGACGCAATAGGCCTAATCTTCTTTATAGAAGGAGCGTCTGTAATGTATAATATAAGATAATTAATTCAAACAAAAAGGTTAGGCCTATTTAGCCTAGATGCTAGTATTAGTAGGATATTGTTAGGGTCGAAAGGCCTACTTCAAGTCAAATTCAAATAGGGTTAGGCCCTGTTAGGGCTTTATTTTTATCAATAAATACCTCCTTCTAGCTAGGAATATGATCTTATTCTTAAATAATAGACTTTAGGCTAGTTTAGGCCTATCTATAGATTAGTAGGCCTATGGCCTATCTAGGCTACTATAACTATAAGATAATAAGTATAGACCTAAGTAAATATATGTCATAAGTTACAGTAGGCATATTGCCTAACTCTCACAATTGTTCAAAAATTTGGGTCTGCCGTTAACACTCGGCGTTTTTCAAAAATTTGGGTCTTCCGATAACGCTTGGCGTTATTCGAAGATTTGGTTCTTCCGATAACGCTCGGCGTTATATGAACAGTTCTTCGAATAACGCTTCCCTTTTAATAAATATTTTCTGTAGTTATTTTGGCAAAAAAAATATTTTTTTTCCTTAGTATTGTAGTAGGCCCAATCCTATTTTAAACTATTTAGTTTTTCAATGGTCAGTATAAAATAGAATAATATGCGTTTAAATTTATAGTTCAGAGATGTAGGCCTAGGGCCTAGAGCTAAAAAATGTGTCGGTTTTCAAGAAAATATTAGATATAGTCTAGTCTAGGCCTACTTGATGTCTCGCAAAATTGTATTGTTTTGTTTTACAAATGCGATAACCGGTCATTGGGTAATCATTCATATGTCATGGCATTGCTTCGGTAGGCCTAGAGATTCATTGTTGTTGTTTTTTAATTCAGGTTATTTTTTAAATCGCTACATTTTTTTATGAAAAAATTTTTATCATCGGTCTCGTGTAACTGTTTTACGTTTTGATGCCATTTTTAATCGAAAGGTTTTCAATGCACATGCGTAGTGTGGCTCAAACAGCTGTTCGGCAACACTCGGAAGGCTACGTCCTCATCGTCTGCTGTGACTTCGGCTACCGGCATCTTTATTTTTTACACACGCACGCTTAGAAATTGTGTTACAGATTTCTTTTTTTTCATCCGGGACGTGAACAAATTTTCTTATTTTCCGGATCCGATGTTAATATTTATTTATTTACGGGACAAATACGGAAATTCCGGGACGGTAGGCAGGCCTGCTAATGATAATATTTGTCAGACAGGATACTTTAATTTTTTTTTTACTGCTAACTTACAAATATTGACAAACAATGTTTACACGTGATTTTTCTTTTGTAATGTTAGCAAAAAGTTTTATATCATGACCTGTTTTATATCACGACCAATTTACATGTACAATTTATTCTACATCATTACAGTGTATGTTTGACCTTGACTAGAATAGTCACCTTAAAATTCCAAACATTATTATACAGATTTAGCTATAAAACTATGTATTTGTTAAATCTTTATTATTTTTTTACTATTATAATAATATTTAGTTAAAAAATTGATTTTTTAACTACAGATGCTTTAGTGGTACAGCGTGTGGACAGGAGAGGCTAATGGACATCTGCAGAAGATGTCTTGACAACAGCCAAAGCAACAATTGGCATGACAGCTAAACTGGTCACTGGACATCAGCAGAAAAGGACACAACACTTGATGATGAACTACGCTAAGAAAAAGTAAGAACCTTTATTTAATCATTGGGTTTAAACTTTAAACTAAGGTTGTAGAGCAGCCACATTTTTATGATAGGGGAGACCACTGATCTATAAAAAGTATGGATAGCGCCTCCTTAATAAATTTATAGACCTGAACCTATTAACCCTTTCTCCACTATGAAGCTGCTTAATATTATAAAAAAATTGACACTAAAAAAAACAAATAAAGCAAATGAATTAAATTCTTATTTTAAATATAAATAGATAAGGTTTAATTTAAACCTGAAAACATAACAATAAACTGATCTGATGAATAAAAGTGACATAAAAAAATCACTGACCATATCTCGATCAGTTGCAATAGTTGATAATGGAATTTAGAAATCATCATATCGTAATCAAATTCACTTATTCCAAACCTCTAATACTAAAAACATCTATACACATATTTAATTGTACCCTTGGCATATTCTTTTTCATGTTGAATGAAAATACATATTCATGTGTGGAATCAACATCTTCCAGATTATGTATTCTTGAGTCTTGTTTTTTTTCTTTATGTTTATTGTCAGTTCTCAGTTTATTTTTACACATAGATGAAAAATGGTTGACTTTTCTGCAATTGTGGCATGTTTTACCATGTGCTAGGCTATTGCTTTGACCACCTGGATGAGGCCATTTACCCCCACAATTCCTGCAACTGATATTATGCAGTCTTTCTTTACCATGAAAGGACTGATCATGTCTTTTATGCTGTTTCTTACCAAAAGTTGTATTAGTGCCTATTTTCTGAACTTGATCATTATTGATTCTTTTATTGAAGTCTTCAGCCAATTCAATTGTCTTAGCATATTGGAGTAAGGCATTGAGAGACATCTCCGGAGTGGAGAGACCTTTTTCCCTCACTTTGGAAGACTTGCATCCCACGATCAATTGAGATTTAATTTCACTTTCTGCATTAGTAAAATTACAAGTTTTGGCAAGTTGATACAGATCTTGGTAGAATTCCTCTATATGTGTTGACTGTTGTATTTTATGTCGAAAAGTATATTTTTGCATCTCAACGTTCATTTTGGGATTGAAGTAGCTTGTTAGTTGCTTTACAATTTGACTAAATGGATCTTCCCCCTCAGTCTCAGCAGCTGTTGTACTTGACTGTGATAGTGATAACAATTCTATTTGGTCATTGAGTTTTTCACCACCATATGTTAATAGTAAAGCTTTCTTTTGCTCAACATTCGTGATGTTGTAAGCTGTGAAAAGATTTTTTAGTCTATTTATCCATTTTGACCATCGGATTGTAACTCCCTCTGATTGACAATCAAATGTTGGATATTGTGGTAACATAAAAGACGCCATGTTCTATTCTATTTTCAATGTATCCCTTTGAGACGTCTGATGCAATCTCAAACTAAGAAATGTAATGTAATTTCTTTTATGAATATTATATTCCTGTTGGGACTTAAAATAACCAACCTTCTCGTCGCCAATATAGTGTTTCTTATGTGGTGGTCTTATGCTATGTAGGTGCATGGGTTATTAGTTACATAAGTAACAGGAAAAATTGATTTTTTAACTACAGATGCCTCAGTGGTACAGCATGAGGTCAGGAGAGGCTAATGGACATCTGCAGAAGATGTGTCTTGACAACAGCCAAAGCAACAATTGGCATGACAGCTGAACTGGTCACTGGACATCAGCAGAAAGGACACAACACTTGATGATGAACTACACTAGGAAAAAGTAAGAACCTTTATTTAATCATTGGGTTTAAACTTTAAACTAAGGTTGTAGAGCAGCCACATTTTTATGATAGGGGAGACCACTGATCTATAAAAAGTATGGATAGCGCCTCCTTAATAAATTTATAGACCTGAACCTATTAACCCTTTCTCCACCATGAAGCTGCTTAATATTATAAAAAAATTGACACTAAAAAAAACAAATAAAGCAAATGAATTAAATTCTTATTTTAAATATAAATAGATAAGGTTTAATTTAAACCTGAAAACATAACAATAAACTGATCTGATGAATAAAAGTGACATAAAAAAATCACTGACCATATCTCGATCAGTTGCAATAGTCGATAATGTAATTTAGAAATCATCATATCGTAATCAAATTCACTTATTCCAAACCTCTAATACTAAAAACATCTATACACATATTTAATTGTACCCTTGGCATATTCTTTTTCATGTTGAATGAAAATACATATTCATGTGTGGAATTAACATCTTCCAGATTATGTATTCTTGAGTCTTGTTTTTTTTCTTTATGTTTATTGTCAGTTCTCAGTTTATTTTTACACATAGATGAAAAATGGTTGACTTTTCTGCAATTGTGGCATGTTTTACCATGTGCTGGGCTATTGCTTTGACCACCTGGATGAGGCCATTTACCCCCACAATTCCTGCAACTGATATTATGCAGTCTTTCTTTACCATGAAAGGACTGATCATGTCTTTTATGCTGTTTCTTACCAAAAGTTGTATTAGTGCCTATTTTCTGAACTTGATCATTATTGATTCTTTTATTGAAGTCTTCAGCCAATTCAATTGTCTTAGCATATTGGAGTAAGGCATTGAGAGACATCTCCGGAGTGGAGAGACCTTTTTCCCTCACTTTGGAAGACTTGCATCCCACGATCAATTGAGATTTAATTTCACTTTCTGCATTAGTAAAATTACAAGTTTTGGCAAGTTGATACAGATCTTGGTAGAATTCCTCTATATGTGTTGACTGTTGTATTTTATGTCGAAAAGTATATTTTTGCATCTCAACGTTCATTTTGGGATTGAAGTAGCTTGTTAGTTGCTTTACAATTTGACTAAATGGATCTTCCCCCTCAGTCTCAGCAGCTGTTGTACTTGACTGTGATAGTGATAACAATTCTATTTGGTCATTGAGTTTTTCACCACCATATGTTAATAGTAAAGCTTTCTTTTGCTCAACATTCGTGATGTTGTAAGCTGTGAAAAGATTTTTTAGTCTATTTATCCATTTTGACCATCGGATTGTAACTCCCTCTGATTGACAATCAAATGTTGGATATTGTGGTAACATAAAAGACGCCATGTTCTATTCTATTTTCAATGTATCCCTTTGAGACGTCTGATGCAATCTCAAACTAAGAAATGTAATGTAATTTCTTTTATGAATATTATATTCCTGTTGGGACTTAAAATAACCAACCTTCTCGTCGCCAATATAGTGTTTCTTATGTGGTGGTCTTATGCTATGTAGGTGCATGGGTTATTAGTTACATAAGTAACAGGAAAAATTGATTTTTTAACTACAGATGCCTCAGTGGTACAGCATGAGGTCAGGAGAGGCTAATGGACATCTGCAGAAGATGTGTCTTGACAACAGCCAAAGCAACAATTGGCATGACAGCTGAACTGGTCACTGGACATCAGCAGAAAGGACACAACACTTGATGATGAACTACACTAGGAAAAAGTAAGAACCTTTATTTAATCATTGGGTTTAAACTTTAAACTAAGGTTGTAGAGCAGCCACATTTTTATGATAGGGGAGACCACTGATCTATAAAAAGTATGGATAGCGCCTCCTTAATAAATTTATAGACCTGAACCTATTAACCCTTTCTCCACCATGAAGCTGCTTAATATTATAAAAAAATTGACACTAAAAAAAACAAATAAAGCAAATGAATTAAATTCTTATTTTAAATATAAATAGATAAGGTTTAATTTAAACCTGAAAACATAACAATAAACTGATCTGATGAATAAAAGTGACATAAAAAAATCACTGACCATATCTCGATCAGTTGCAATAGTCGATAATGTAATTTAGAAATCATCATATCGTAATCAAATTCACTTATTCCAAACCTCTAATACTAAAAACATCTATACACATATTTAATTGTACCCTTGGCATATTCTTTTTCATGTTGAATGAAAATACATATTCATGTGTGGAATTAACATCTTCCAGATTATGTATTCTTGAGTCTTGTTTTTTTTCTTTATGTTTATTGTCAGTTCTCAGTTTATTTTTACACATAGATGAAAAATGGTTGACTTTTCTGCAATTGTGGCATGTTTTACCATGTGCTGGGCTATTGCTTTGACCACCTGGATGAGGCCATTTACCCCCACAATTCCTGCAACTGATATTATGCAGTCTTTCTTTACCATGAAAGGACTGATCATGTCTTTTATGCTGTTTCTTACCAAAAGTTGTATTAGTGCCTATTTTCTGAACTTGATCATTATTGATTCTTTTATTGAAGTCTTCAGCCAATTCAATTGTCTTAGCATATTGGAGTAAGGCATTGAGAGACATCTCCGGAGTGGAGAGACCTTTTTCCCTCACTTTGGAAGACTTGCATCCCACGATCAATTGAGATTTAATTTCACTTTCTGCATTAGTAAAATTACAAGTTTTGGCAAGTTGATACAGATCTTGGTAGAATTCCTCTATATGTGTTGACTGTTGTATTTTATGTCGAAAAGTATATTTTTGCATCTCAACGTTCATTTTGGGATTGAAGTAGCTTGTTAGTTGCTTTACAATTTGACTAAATGGATCTTCCCCCTCAGTCTCAGCAGCTGTTGTACTTGACTGTGATAGTGATAACAATTCTATTTGGTCATTGAGTTTTTCACCACCATATGTTAATAGTAAAGCTTTCTTTTGCTCAACATTCGTGATGTTGTAAGCTGTGAAAAGATTTTTTAGTCTATTTATCCATTTTGACCATCGGATTGTAACTCCCTCTGATTGACAATCAAATGTTGGATATTGTGGTAACATAAAAGACGCCATGTTCTATTCTATTTTCAATGTATCCCTTTGAGACGTCTGATGCAATCTCAAACTAAGAAATGTAATGTAATTTCTTTTATGAATATTATATTCCTGTTGGGACTTAAAATAACCAACCTTCTCGTCGCCAATATAGTGTTTCTTATGTGGTGGTCTTATGCTATGTAGGTGCATGGG
Organism: Anisus vortex; assembly: GCA_949126835.1. Classification (NCBI taxonomy): domain Eukaryota; kingdom Metazoa; phylum Mollusca; class Gastropoda; family Planorbidae; genus Anisus; species Anisus vortex. The sequence continues at coordinate 40,922 of OX421497.1, read as the reverse complement.
TTATTAGTTACATAAGTAACAGGAAAAATTGATTTTTTAACTACAGATGCCTCAGTGGTACAGCATGAGGTCAGGAGAGGCTAATGGACATCTGCAGAAGATGTGTCTTGACAACAGCCAAAGCAACAATTGGCATGACAGCTGAACTGGTCACTGGACATCAGCAGAAAGGACACAACACTTGATGATGAACTACACTAGGAAAAAGTAAGAACCTTTATTTAATCATTGGGTTTAAACTTTAAACTAAGGTTGTAGAGCAGCCACATTTTTATGATAGGGGAGACCACTGATCTATAAAAAGTATGGATAGCGCCTCCTTAATAAATTTATAGACCTGAACCTCTTAACCCTTTCTCCACTATGAAGCTGCTTAATATTATAAAAAAATTGACACTAAAAAAAACAAATAAAGCAAATGAATTAAATTCTTATTTTAAATATAAATAGATAAGGTTTAATTTAAACCAGAAAACTTAACAATAAACTGATCTGATGAATAAAAGTGACATAAAAAAATCACTGACCATACCTCGATCAGTTGCAATAGTTGATAATGGAATTTAGAAATCATCATATCGTCATCAAATTCACTTATTCCAAACCTCTAATACTATAAACATCTATACACATATTTAATTGTACCCTTGGCATATTCTTTTTCATGTTGAATGAAAATACATATTCATGTGTGGAATCATCATCTTCCAGATTATGTATTCTTGAGTCTTGTTTTTTTTCTTTATGTTTATTGTCAGTTCTCAGTTTATTTTTACACATAGATGAAAAATGGTTGACTTTTCTTCAATTGTGGCATGTTTTACCATGTGCTGGGCTATTGCTTTGACCACCTGGATGAGGCCATTTACCCCCACAATTCCTGCAACTGATATTATGCAGTCTTTCTTTACCATGAAAGGACTGATCATGTCTTTTATGCTGTTTCTTACCAAAAGTTGTATTAGTGCCTATTTTCTGAACTTGATCATTATTGATTCTTTTATTGAAGTCTTCAGCCAATTCAATTGTCTTAGCATATTGGAGTAAGGCATTGAGAGACATCTCCGGAGTGGAGAGACCTTTTTCCCTCACTTTGGAAGACTTGCATCCCACGATCAATTGAGATTTAATTTCACTTTCTGCATTAGTAAAATTACAAGTTTTGGCAAGTTGATACAGATCTTGGTAGAATTCCTCTATATGTGTTGACTGTTGTATTTTATGTCGAAAAGTATATTTTTGCATCTCAACGTTCATTTTGGGATTGAAGTAGCTTGTTAGTTGCTTTACAATTTGACTAAATGGATCTTCCCCCTCAGCCTCAGCAGCTGTTGTACTTGACTGTGATAGTGATAACGATTCTATTTGGTCATTGAGTTTTTCACCACCATATGTTAATAGTAAAGTTTTCTTTTGCTCAACATTCGTGATGTTGTAAGCTGTGAAAAGATTTTTTAGTCTATTTATCCATTTCGACCATCGGATTGTAACTCCCTCTGATTGACAATCAAATGTTGGATATTGTGGTAACATAAAAGACGCCATGTTCTATTCTATTTTCAATGTATCCCTTTGAGACGTCTGATGCAATCTCAAACTAAGAAATGTAATGTAATTTCTTTTATGAATATTATATTCCTGTTGGGACTTAAAATAACCAACCTTCTCGTCGCCAATATAGTGTTTCTTATGTGGTGGTCTTATGCTATGTAGGTGCATGGGTTATTAGTTACATAAGTAACAGGAAAAATTGATTTTTTAACTACAGATGCCTCAGTGGTACAGCATGTGGTCAGGAGAGACTAATGGACATCTGCAGAAGATGTGTCTTGACAACAGCCAAAGCAACAATTGGCATGACAGCTGAACTGGTCACTGGACATCAGCAGAAAGGACACAACACTTGATGATGAACTACACAAGGAAAAAGTAAGAACCTTTATTTAATCATTGGGTTTAAACTTTAAACTAAGGTTGTAGAGCAGCCACATTTTTTATGATAGGGGAGACCACTGATCTATAAAAAGTATGGATAGCGCCTGCTTAATAAATTTATAGACCTGAACCTATAAACCCTTTCTCCACTATGAAGCTGCTTAATATTATAAAAAAATTGACACTAAAAAAAACAAATAAAGCAAATGAATTAAATTCTTATTTTAAATATAAATAGATAAGGTTTAATTTAAACCAGAAAACATAACAATAAACTGATCTGATGAATAAAAGTGACATAAAAAAATAAATCACTGACCATACCTCGATCAGTTGCAATAGTTGATAATGGAATTTAGAAATCATCATATTGTCATCAAATTCACTTATTCCAAACCTCTAATACTATAAACATCTATACACATATTTAATTGTACCCTTGGCATATTCTTTTTCATGTTGAATGAAAATACATATTCATGTGTGGAATCATCACCTTCCAGATTATGTATTCTTGAGTCTTGTTTTTTTTTCTTTATGTTTATTGTCAGTTCTCAGTTTATTTTTACACATAGATGAAAAATGGTTGACTTTTCTTCAATTGTGGCATGTTTTACCATGTGCTGGGCTATTGCTTTGACCACCTGGATGAGGCCATTTACCCCCACAATTCCTGCAACTGATATTATGCAGTCTTTCTTTACCATGAAAGGACTGATCATGTCTTTTATGCTGTTTCTTACCAAAAGTTGTATTAGTGCCTATTTTCTGAACTTGATCATTATTGATTCTTTTATTGAAGTCTTCAGCCAATTCAATTGTCTTAGCATATTGGAGTAAGGCATTGAGAGACATCTCCGGAGTGGAGAGACCTTTTTCCCTCACTTTGGAAGACTTGCATCCCACGATCAATTGAGATTTAATTTCACTTTCTGCATTAGTAAAATTACAAGTTTTGGCAAGTTGATACAGATCTTGGTAGAATTCCTCTATATGTGTTGACTGTTGTATTTTATGTCGAAAAGTATATTTTTGCATCTCAACGTTCATTTTGGGATTGAAGTAGCTTGTTAGTTGCTTTACAATTTGACTAAATGGATCTTCCCCCTCAGCCTCAGCAGCTGTTGTACTTGACTGTGATAGTGATAACGATTCTATTTGGTCATTGAGTTTTTCACCACCATATGTTAATAGTAAAGTTTTCTTTTGCTCAACATTCGTGATGTTGTAAGCTGTGAAAAGATTTTTTAGTCTATTTATCCATTTTGACCATCGGATTGTAACTCCCTCTGATTGACAATCAAATGTTGGATATTGTGGTAACATAAAAGACGCCATGTTCTATTCTATTTTCAATGTATCCCTTTGAGACGTCTGATGCAATCTCAAACTAAGAAATGTAATGTAATTTCTTTTATGAATATTATATTCCTGTTGGGACTTAAAATAACCAACCTTCTCGTCGCCAATATAGTGTTTCTTATGTGGTGGTCTTATGCTATGTAGGTGCATGGGTTATTAGTTACATAAGTAACAGGAAAAATTGATTTTTTAACTACAGATGCCTCAGTGGTACAGCATGTGGTCAGGAGAGACTAATGGACATCTGCAGAAGATGTGTCTTGACAACAGCCAAAGCAACAATTGGCATGACAGCTGAACTGGTCACTGGACATCAGCAGAAAGGACACAACACTTGATGATGAACTACACAAGGAAAAAGTAAGAACCTTTATTTAATCATTGGGTTTAAACTTTAAACTAAGGTTGTAGAGCAGCCACATTTTTTATGATAGGGGAGACCACTGATCTATAAAAAGTATGGATAGCGCCTCCTTAATAAATTTATAGACCTGAACCTATAAACCCTTTCTCCACTATGAAGCTGCTTAATATTATAAAAAAATTGACACTAAAAAAAACAAATAAAGCAAATGAATTAAATTCTTATTTTAAATATAAATAGATAAGGTTTAATTTAAACCAGAAAACATAACAATAAACTGATCTGATGAATAAAAGTGACATAAAAAAATAAATCACTGACCATACCTCGATCAGTTGCAATAGTTGATAATGGAATTTAGAAATCATCATATTGTCATCAAATTCACTTATTCCAAACCTCTAATACTATAAACATCTATACACATATTTAATTGTACCCTTGGCATATTCTTTTTCATGTTGAATGAAAATACATATTCATGTGTGGAATCATCACCTTCCAGATTATGTATTCTTGAGTCTTGTTTTTTTTTCTTTATGTTTATTGTCAGTTCTCAGTTTATTTTTACACATAGATGAAAAATGGTTGACTTTTCTTCAATTGTGGCATGTTTTACCATGTGCTGGGCTATTGCTTTGACCACCTGGATGAGGCCATTTACCCCCACAATTCCTGCAACTGATATTATGCAGTCTTTCTTTACCATGAAAGGACTGATCATGTCTTTTATGCTGTTTCTTACCAAAAGTTGTATTAGTGCCTATTTTCTGAACTTGATCATTATTGATTCTTTTATTGAAGTCTTCAGCCAATTCAATTGTCTTAGCATATTGGAGTAAGGCATTGAGAGACATCTCCGGAGTGGAGAGACCTTTTTCCCTCACTTTGGAAGACTTGCATCCCACGATCAATTGAGATTTAATTTCACTTTCTGCATTAGTAAAATTACAAGTTTTGGCAAGTTGATACAGATCTTGGTAGAATTCCTCTATATGTGTTGACTGTTGTATTTTATGTCGAAAAGTATATTTTTGCATCTCAACGTTCATTTTGGGATTGAAGTAGCTTGTTAGTTGCTTTACAATTTGACTAAATGGATCTTCCCCCTCAGCCTCAGCAGCTGTTGTACTTGACTGTGATAGTGATAACGATTCTATTTGGTCATTGAGTTTTTCACCACCATATGTTAATAGTAAAGTTTTCTTTTGCTCAACATTCGTGATGTTGTAAGCTGTGAAAAGATTTTTTAGTCTATTTATCCATTTCGACCATCGGATTGTAACTCCCTCTGATTGACAATCAAATGTTGGATATTGTGGTAACATAAAAGACGCCATGTTCTATTCTATTTTCAATGTATCCCTTTGAGACGTCTGATGCAATCTCAAACTAAGAAATGTAATGTAATTTATTTTATGAATATTATATTCCTGTTGGGACTTAAAATAACCAACCTTCTCGTCGCCAATATAGTGTTTCTTATGTGGTGGTCTTATGCTATGTAGGTGCATGGGTTATTAGTTACATAAGTAACAGGAAAAATTGATTTTTTAACTACAGATGCCTCAGTGGTACAGCATGAGGTCAGGAGAGGCTAATGGACATCTGCAGAAGATGTGTCTTGACAACAGCCAAAGCAACAATTGGCATGACAGCTGAACTGGTCACTGGACATCAGCAGAAAGGACACAACACTTGATGATGAACTACACTAGGAAAAAGTAAGAACCTTTATTTAATCATTGGGTTTAAACTTTAAACTAAGGTTGTAGAGCAGCCACATTTTTATGATAGGGGAGACCACTGATCTATAAAAAGTATGGATAGCGCCTCCTTAATAAATTTATAGACCTGAACCTCTTAACCCTTTCTCCACTATGAAGCTGCTTAATATTATAAAAAAATTGACACTAAAAAAAACAAATAAAGCAAATGAATTAAATTCTTATTTTAAATATAAATAGATAAGGTTTAATTTAAACCAGAAAACATAACAATAAACTGATCTGATGAATAAAAGTGACATAAAAAAATCACTGACCATACCTCGATCAGTTGCAATAGTTGATAATGGAATTTAGAAATCATCATATCGTCATCAAATTCACTTATTCCAAACCTCTAATACTATAAACATCTATACACATATTTAATTGTACCCTTGGCATATTCTTTTTCATGTTGAATGAAAATACATATTCATGTGTGGAATCATCATCTTCCAGATTATGTATTCTTGAGTCTTGTTTTTTTTTCTTTATGTTTATTGTCAGTTCTCAGTTTATTTTTACACATAGATGAAAAATGGTTGACTTTTCTTCAATTGTGGCATGTTTTACCATGTGCTGGGCTATTGCTTTGACCACCTGGATGAGGCCATTTACCCCCACAATTCCTGCAACTGATATTATGCAGTCTTTCTTTACCATGAAAGGACTGATCATGTCTTTTATGCTGTTTCTTACCAAAAGTTGTATTAGTGCCTATTTTCTGAACTTGATCATTATTGATTCTTTTATTGAAGTCTTCAGCCAATTCAATTGTCTTAGCATATTGGAGTAAGGCATTGAGAGACATCTCCGGAGTGGAGAGACCTTTTTCCCTCACTTTGGAAGACTTGCATCCCACGATCAATTGAGATTTAATTTCACTTTCTGCATTAGTAAAATTACAAGTTTTGGCAAGTTGATACAGATCTTGGTAGAATTCCTCTATATGTGTTGACTGTTGTATTTTATGTCGAAAAGTATATTTTTGCATCTCAACGTTCATTTTGGGATTGAAGAAGCTTGTTAGTTGCTTTACAATTTGACTAAATGGATCTTCCCCCTCAGCCTCAGCAGCTGTTGTACTTGACTGTGATAGTGATAACGATTCTATTTGGTCATTGAGTTTTTCACCACCATATGTTAATAGTAAAGTTTTCTTTTGCTCAACATTCGTGATGTTGTAAGCTGTGAAAAGATTTTTTAGTCTATTTATCCATTTCGACCATCGGATTGTAACTCCCTCTGATTGACAATCAAATGTTGGATATTGTGGTAACATAAAAGACGCCATGTTCTATTCTATTTTCAATGTATCCCTTTGAGACGTCTGATGCAATCTCAAACTAAGAAATGTAATGTAATTTATTTTATGAATATTATATTCCTGTTGGGACTTAAAATAACCAACCTTCTCGTCGCCAATATAGTGTTTCTTATGTGGTGGTCTTATGCTATGTAGGTGCATGGGTTATTAGTTACATAAGTAACAGGAAAAATTGATTTTTTAACTACAGATGCCTCAGTGGTACAGCATGAGGTCAGGAGAGGCTAATGGACATCTGCAGAAGATGTGTCTTGACAACAGCCAAAGCAACAATTGGCATGACAGCTGAACTGGTCACTGGACATCAGCAGAAAGGACACAACACTTGATGATGAACTACACTAGGAAAAAGTAAGAACCTTTATTTAATCATTGGGTTTAAACTTTAAACTAAGGTTGTAGAGCAGCCACATTTTTATGATAGGGGAGACCACTGATCTATAAAAAGTATGGATAGCGCCTCCTTAATAAATTTATAGACCTGAACCTCTTAACCCTTTCTCCACTATGAAGCTGCTTAATATTATAAAAAAATTGACACTAAAAAAAACAAATAAAGCAAATGAATTAAATTCTTATTTTAAATATAAATAGATAAGGTTTAATTTAAACCAGAAAACATAACAATAAACTGATCTGATGAATAAAAGTGACATAAAAAAATCACTGACCATACCTCGATCAGTTGCAATAGTTGATAATGGAATTTAGAAATCATCATATCGTCATCAAATTCACTTATTCCAAACCTCTAATACTATAAACATCTATACACATATTTAATTGTACCCTTGGCATATTCTTTTTCATGTTGAATGAAAATACATATTCATGTGTGGAATCATCATCTTCCAGATTATGTATTCTTGAGTCTTGTTTTTTTTTCTTTATGTTTATTGTCAGTTCTCAGTTTATTTTTACACATAGATGAAAAATGGTTGACTTTTCTTCAATTGTGGCATGTTTTACCATGTGCTGGGCTATTGCTTTGACCACCTGGATGAGGCCATTTACCCCCACAATTCCTGCAACTGATATTATGCAGTCTTTCTTTACCATGAAAGGACTGATCATGTCTTTTATGCTGTTTCTTACCAAAAGTTGTATTAGTGCCTATTTTCTGAACTTGATCATTATTGATTCTTTTATTGAAGTCTTCAGCCAATTCAATTGTCTTAGCATATTGGAGTAAGGCATTGAGAGACATCTCCGGAGTGGAGAGACCTTTTTCCCTCACTTTGGAAGACTTGCATCCCACGATCAATTGAGATTTAATTTCACTTTCTGCATTAGTAAAATTACAAGTTTTGGCAAGTTGATACAGATCTTGGTAGAATTCCTCTACATGTGTTGACTGTTGTATTTTATGTCGAAAAGTATATTTTTGCATCTCAACGTTCATTTTGGGATTGAAGTAGCTTGTTAGTTGCTTTACAATTTGACTAAATGGATCTTCCCCCTCAGCCTCAGCAGCTGTTGTACTTGACTGTGATAGTGATAACGATTCTATTTGGTCATTGAGTTTTTCACCACCATATGTTAATAGTAAAGCTTTCTTTTGCTCAACATTTGTGATGTTGTAAGCTGTGAAAAGATTTTTTAGTCTATTTATCCATTTCGACCATCGGATTGTAACTCCCTCTGATTGACAATCAAATGTTGGATATTGTGGTAACATAAAAGACGCCATGTTCTATTCTATTTTCAATGTATCCCTTTGAGACGTCTGATGCAATCTCAAACTAAGAAATGTAATGTAATTTCTTTTATGAATATTATATTCCTGTTGGGACTTAAAATAACCAACCTTCTCGTCGCCAATATAGTGTTTCTTATGTGGTGGTCTTATGCTATGTAGGTGCATGGGTTATTAGTTACATAAGTAACAGGAAAAATTGATTTTTTAACTACAGATGCCTCAGTGGTACAGCATGTGGTCAGGAGAGACTAATGGACATCTGCAGAAGATGTGTCTTGACAACAGCCAAAGCAACAATTGGCATGACAGCTGAACTGGTCACTGGACATCAGCAGAAAGGACACAACACTTGATGATGAACTACACAAGGAAAAAGTAAGAACCTTTATTTAATCATTGGGTTTAAACTTTAAACTAAGGTTGTAGAGCAGCCACATTTTTTATGATAGGGGAGACCACTGATCTATAAAAAGTATGGATAGCGCCTCCTTAATAAATTTATAGACCTGAACCTATAAACCCTTTCTCCACTATGAAGCTGCTTAATATTATAAAAAAATTGACACTAAAAAAAACAAATAAAGCAAATGAATTAAATTCTTATTTTAAATATAAATAGATAAGGTTTAATTTAAACCAGAAAACATAACAATAAACTGATCTGATGAATAAAAGTGACATAAAAAAATAAATCACTGACCATACCTCGATCAGTTGCAATAGTTGATAATGGAATTTAGAAATCATCATATCGTCATCAAATTCACTTATTCCAAACCTCTAATACTATAAACATCTATACACATATTTAATTGTACCCTTGGCATATTCTTTTTCATGTTGAATGAAAATACATATTCATGTGTGGAATCATCACCTTCCAGATTATGTATTCTTGAGTCTTGTTTTTTTTTCTTTATGTTTATTGTCAGTTCTCAGTTTATTTTTACACATAGATGAAAAATGGTTGACTTTTCTTCAATTGTGGCATGTTTTACCATGTGCTGGGCTATTGCTTTGACCACCTGGATGAGGCCATTTACCCCCACAATTCCTGCAACTGATATTATGCAGTCTTTCTTTACCATGAAAGGACTGATCATGTCTTTTATGCTGTTTCTTACCAAAAGTTGTATTAGTGCCTATTTTCTGAACTTGATCATTATTGATTCTTTTATTGAAGTCTTCAGCCAATTCAATTGTCTTAGCATATTGGAGTAAGGCATTGAGAGACATCTCCGGAGTGGAGAGACCTTTTTCCCTCACTTTGGAAGACTTGCATCCCACGATCAATTGAGATTTAATTTCACTTTCTGCATTAGTAAAATTACAAGTTTTGGCAAGTTGATACAGATCTTGGTAGAATTCCTCTATATGTGTTGACTGTTGTATTTTATGTCGAAAAGTATATTTTTGCATCTCAACGTTCATTTTGGGATTGAAGTAGCTTGTTAGTTGCTTTACAATTTGACTAAATGGATCTTCCCCCTCAGCCTCAGCAGCTGTTGTACTTGACTGTGATAGTGATAACGATTCTATTTGGTCATTGAGTTTTTCACCACCATATGTTAATAGTAAAGTTTTCTTTTGCTCAACATTCGTGATGTTGTAAGCTGTGAAAAGATTTTTTAGTCTATTTATCCATTTCGACCATCGGATTGTAACTCCCTCTGATTGACAATCAAATGTTGGATATTGTGGTAACATAAAAGACGCCATGTTCTATTCTATTTTCAATGTATCCCTTTGAGACGTCTGATGCAATCTCAAACTAAGAAATGTAATGTAATTTCTTTTATGAATATTATATTCCTGTTGGGACTTAAAATAACCAACCTTCTCGTCGCCAATATAGTGTTTCTTATGTGGTGGTCTTATGCTATGTAGGTGCATGGGTTATTAGTTACATAAGTGACAGGAAAAATTGATTTTTTAACTACAGATGCCTCAGTGGTACAGCATGTGGTCAGGAGAGACTAATGGACATCTGCAGAAGATGTGTCTTGACAACAGTCAAAGCAACAATTGGCATGACAGCTGAACTTGTCACTGGGCATCAGCAGAAAGGACACAACACTTGATGATGAACTACACAAGGAAAAAGTAAGAACCTTTATTCAATCATTTGGTTTAAACTTACACACACTTACTCACACACACTTACTCACACACACTTACTCACACACACTTACTCACACACACTTACTCACACACACTTACTCACACACACTTACTCACACACACTTACTCACACACACTTACTCACACACACTTACTCACACACACTTACTCACACACACTTACTCACACACACTTACTCACACACACTTACTCACACACACTTACTCACACACACTTACTCACACACACTTACTCACACACACTTACTCACACACACTTACTCACACACACTTACTCACACACACTTACTCACACACACTTACTCACACACACTTACTCACACACACTTACTCACACACACTTACTCACACACACTTATTCACACACACTTACTCACACACACTTACTCACACACACTTACTCACACACACTTACTCACACACACTTACTCACACACACTTACTCACATACACTTACTCACACACACTTACTCACACACACTTACTCACACACACTTACTCACACACACTCACACACACTCACACACACTCACACACAGTCACACACACTCACACACAGTCACACACAGTCACACACACTTACTCACTCACACACACTTACTCACACACACACACTTACTCACACACACTTACTCACACTTACTCACACACACTTACACACACTTACTCACACACACTTACACACACTTACACTAACTCACACGCACTCACACACACGCACTCACACACACGCACTCACACACACGCACTCACACACACGCACTCACACACACGCACTCACACACACTTACACACACACACTTACACACACTCACACACACTTACACACACACACTTACACACACACACTCACACACACACACTCACACACACTCACACACACTCACACACACTTACTCACACACACTTACTCACACACACTTACTCAAACACACTTACTCAAACACACTTACTCACACAGACTTACTCACACACACTTACTCACACACACTTACTCACACACACTTACTCACACACACTTACTCACACACACTTACTCACACACACTTACTCACACACACTTACTCACACACACTTACTCACACACACTTACTCACACATACTCACACACACTCACACACACTCACACACACTCACACACACTCACACACACTCACACACACTCACACACACTTACTCACACACACTTACTCACACACACTTACTCACACTTACTCACACACACTTACACACACTTACTCACACACACTTACACACACTTACTCACACTTACACTTACTCACACTTACTCACACTAACTCACACGCACTCACACACACGCACTCACACACACGCACTCACACACACGCACTCACACACACTTACACACACTCACACACACTTACACACACACACTCACACACACTTACACACACACACTCACACACACTCACACACACTCACACACACTCACACACACTTACTCACACTTACTCACACTTACTCACTCTTACTCACACTTACTCACACTCACTCACACTCACTCACTCACACTCACTCACTCACTCACACTGACTCACTCACACTGACTCACTCACACTGACTCACTCACACTGACTCACTCACACTGACTCACTCGAACTGACTCACTCACACTGACTCACTCACACTTACACACTCACACTTACTCACACTTACTCACACTTACTCACACACACTTACACACACTTACACACACTTACACACACTTACAAACACTTAGTCACACACACTTACTCACACTTACTCACACTTACTCACACACACTTACTCACACTTACTCACACTTACTCACACACACTTACTCACAATTACTTACGCTTACTCACACACAATTACTTACACTTACTTACTCACACACACTTACTCACACACACTTACTCACACACACTAACTCACACACACTAACTCACACACACTAACTCACACACACTAACTCACACACACACACTCTTACTCACACTTACTCACACACACTTAGTCACACACACTTAGTCACACACACTTAGTCACACACACTTAGTCACACACACTTAGTCACACACACTCACACCCACCCACACACACTCACACCCACACACACACACTCACCCACACACACACTCGCTCACACACACACTCGCTCACACACACACTCGCACACACACTTACTCACACTTACTCACACACACTTACTCACAATTACTTACACTTACTTACACACAATTACTTACACATACTTACTCACACATACTTACTCACACACACTTACTCACACACACTTTCTCACACACTTACACACACTTACTCACACACACTTACTCACACACACTTACTCACACACACTTACTCACACACACTTACTCACACACACTTACTCACACACACTAACTCACACACACTAACTCACACACACTAACTCACACACACACACTCTTACTCACACACACACACTCTTACTCACACACACACACTCTTACTCACACACACACACTCTTACTCACACTTAGTCACACACACTTAGTCACACACACTTACTCACACACACTTACTCACACACACTTACTCACACACACTCACACACACCCACACACACCCACACACACTCACCCACACACACACTCGCTCACACACTTACTCGCACACACACTTACTCGCACACACACTTACTCGCACACACTTAGTCACACACACTTAGTCACACACACTTAGTCACACACACTTAGTCACACACACTTAGTCACACACACTTAGTCACACACACTTAGTCACACACACTTAGTCACACACACTTAGTCACACACACTTAGTCACACACACTTAGTCAC